>CAUYSK010003807.1:0-34988 GCA_963575035.1 Avahi laniger | reverse complement strand
CTGGCACTCTGGGAGGCCAAGGCGGGTGGATCACTCAGGGTCAGGAGTTCGAGACCAGCCTGAGCAAGAGCAAGACCCCGTCTCTACTAAAAAATAGAAAGAAATGATCTGGACAACAAAAAATATATACATACATACATATATATATATATATATATATATATATAAAAATAAAAAAATAAAATTAGTCGGGCATGGTGGCGCATGTCTGTAGTCCCAGCTACTTGGGAGGCTGAGGAAGAAGGATTGCTTGAGCCCAGGAGTCTGAGGTTGCTGTGAGCTAGGCTGACGCCATGGCACTCTAGCCCGGGCATGAGTGAGACTTTGTCTCAAAAAAAAAAAAAAAGAAAGTATAGGTGAACATACAACACATTTAGTTAGGACTCCAGAAAGGCCACCCACAAAATTACTGACTACAGTGTACGAGTAAGGGGAAAACTGAAATATCAATAGATCGACCCCAACAAGTCTAAACCAGGTCTTAAGAGAAACAAAGTGACCATCTAGTAATTTAGCTATCAGAGCAAAATTAAATACCCTTTAGAACACTAAACATAATCCATATGTCAGGAAATTGAAAATGAAAAAATATAATCCAGAGCCTCTCTCTGTAACCTATCATTTACAAAGCCTAATACACAATAAAGTTACTAAATAGTCCAAAAAGCTGTAAAAAGTGACCAATAATTAGATGAAACAGTGACTAGACACAGATGAGAGATGATCCAGATACTTCATTCAGCAGACAAGGACTTCAAAATAACTGTGATTAATATACTAAAAAACAGAAAAATACAAACTGGATAGAAAGATGTAATGTTTCAACTGAGAATTAAAATTTATGGGAAAAAAAATCCAAAAAACTTTTTAGAACTTTCAAAAATGATTTCTGAGACTAAGAACTCACAGGATGAGTGAATAAAAACTCAATAGCTTGGACACAGCAGCAGACAGGAGTAGTGAGCCAGTAGACAGGTCAATAATAAATATTCAAAATAAAGCACAGAGAGAAAAGTAAATACAAAACCCAAAACAAGCCAGGTGCGGTGACTCACATCTGTAATCCCAGAACTGTGGGAGGTCAAGGCAGGAGGATCACTTGAGGCCAGGATTTTGAGACCAACCTAGGCAACATAGACAGACCTTGTCTCTTAAAAAAAAAGAAAGAAAGGAAAGAAAACCCCAAACAGAATGTAATATAGATTTGGGACAAGGTCAAACAATCTAAGGTGCATGTAATTAGGCTTCCATAGTGGAAAAAAGAGACAATGGAACAGAAAGCCATTATTTGAAAAAGTAATAGCAAATAATTTTCTAAATCTGAGGAAACATATCTACTCAGGCAAGATATATAAAAAGAAAACCATGCTTTTCTGGAAGAATGGCAAAAAAAAAAAAAGAAAGAAAAAAGAAAAGAAAACCAAACTATGTACATCTCAGTCAAATTGATGAAAAGCAAAGATAAGGAAAATAACTTAAAAGCAGCCAGCGAAAAAAAGACACACTAGTTTCAGGGAAAGAAGAGTGAATGTTGGCTTCTCGAGAAAAATTGCACAAGTCAAAAGACAGCATAATAAAATCTTTAAAAGTTCTAAGGAAAAAGAAGTTAAGTCAACTTAAAATTTTATACCCAGGGAGAACGCCCTTTAAAAAGGAACGTGGGCTGGGCTCAGTGGCTCACACCTGTAATCCTAACACTCAGGCTGAGGGGCAGAATAGCTTGAGTTTAGGAGCAAGCTGAGACCAGCCTGGGCAAGAGCAAGACTCCATTTCTACTAAAAATAGAAAAAATTGGCCGGGTGTGGTTGATGTATGTCCCAGCTACTCGGGAGCTGGAGAATTGCTTGAGCCCAGGAGTTTGAGGTTGCTGTGAGCTAGGCTGACGCTCGGGCACTTGTTTGGGCAGCAGAGTGAGACTCTTTCTCAAATAAATAAATAAAATAAAAAGGAATGTGAAGTAAAGATGCTCTCAAACAACTAAGAGAATTCATAGTTTCTTACACAGAATTGCTCTACAAATAATACTAAAGGATATTTAATATGATGAATATACTATGGATGTTCTTCAAGTTCAAAGGCAAATAGTCTGATATGGAAGTATACAGTCAGAAGAAAGAATCGACAGCTCCAGAAAGGTAAACATACAGATGATATAAAGATTCTTCACTAGTTAAAGAGGGTAAAAGGAATAAAGAAACAAAAACATAGTGGACAAATAGAGAACAAATAAGACAGCTAAACCTAACCACACCAGGAATTACATTAAATGTAAATAGAGTAAACAATCTGATTAAAAGACAGACTGTCAGATTGGATTAAAAATCCCTGATGCACGTATATGCTATTTATGAGAAATACGACTATACGCTGTTTTCAAGAAATATACCTTAAATATGGAGACAAAGATAGATTGAAAGTGATTTAAGTAAATTATACCAAGCAAACAACAACTAAAAGGAAAATAAAAGGAAAGTTTTGTGGTTATATTAATGTTAGATAGATATTAAAGTAAGATGTATTATGAGAGATAACTAGAGACATTATAAGAGTTAGTTCAACAGAAAGCTATCACTATCCTAAACATGTATGCATCAAATATCATAGCTTTAAAATAAATGAAAGCTTAGAATAAAAAGGACATAAAGATAAATCTAAAAGAACTTATAAAAAATGGTTTCCTTTTTCCTACCAAAAAATGTGTACACACAAGCACACATTCTTAAAGTTGGAGGCTTAAAGCTTTCAAGATGAAGAAAATTGGGGAAGCCAGGCAGATAATTAGAGAGATTAGCTCATTGTGGTAGAGCAATGCAAGCTAAGAATTAAACATAATCTATAAACAGGTACCTAATGAGTTGAAGGAACAGCCAAATGCTAACCAAGGTGTTGGGATGTCACTGCAAGTATAATTCCTGCATCAACACACCTAGAACTAGAGCCCAGTGAGTCAAAAGGAAGAATCTATTACCAGAAGAGGGTGGTTCAGATAATACGGTTTTGGCAATAGGCTCCCAACAGTACTGTCCGTAGAAAGTGATATCTTGACCAGAGATTTATTTTACCCCCAAACACCTAATGAGCACCTATTCTGTGCTGGGCAATGTTTGAGGCACTGATTATGCTTGCTATAGCTTTTGTTTCAGCAGATTACTTACACTATGTTGGAAAATATACTAATTACTCACAATGTTCAAAATGGAACTCATTCACTTATTCCATAAGTATTTTTTGAGTGTACAGGGAATTTATTCTTGGCACATAGAATAAAACAGACAAAAATCTCTGCCCTCATGAAACTTAGTGGCAATAGGCTTGCAGGTGTGAACACAGTGAATCCTAAAATTTCTTTGATTAAATAAACTCAGTGATCAAACCTTGTATGGTTCATGTGCTCATTAAAAAAAACACAGCAGAAATAAATTTCTTGAGATATGCAAAAAATGATGTATTCACAGTATTACCAAATGGGTGATTACAAAAAGAGACTACCTGGGAACAAGCACAAAACAAAAGTCTGGGCTTAGAGAGAGGAACTTAAGTTATTTCGGTGCATTTCTATGGTTTGTAAAATCTAAAATGCAGCTATAAAAAGTAATAGAAATCGCTCTTATTCTCTATAATCCAAGGCCATTGAGTCCATTTCCTAAACTATTAAGCACTCAGTATGCATGTTAAAAGTTTGAAGTATAGTTCTTATAAAGACACAAGGCAAACCACTCTAAAGGCAGGCAAGAGCAGCCAATATTCACTTCTAAAGTAAACTGGCACAATTCAAATGCTAGGCTGATTTAACCTCACATTTTTTTCCTTCTTATTATAGAAAATTTCAAAAATGCACAAAATAGAGGGAATAGTATAATGAACTTTCATGGATACATACATAGCTTCAACAATTATACATATGTTGCACGTTGCTATTCTTTTTTTTTTGAGACAGAGTCTTGCTCTACTGCCCAGGCTAGAGTGCCCTGGTGTCAGCCTAGCTCAGCAACCTCAAACTCCTGGGCTCAAGCAATCCTCCTGCCTCAGCCTCCCCAGTAGCTGGGAGTACAGGGGTGTACCACCATGCTGGGCTAATTTTTTCTATTTTTAGTTGCCCAGCTAACTCTTTTTCTATTTTTTTTTAGTAAGAGACAGGGTCTTGCTCTTGCTCAGGCTGGTTTTCAACTCCTGACCTCAAGCAATCCTCCCGCCTCAGCCTCCCAGAGTGCTAGGATTACAGATGTGAGCCACCACACCGGGCCTGCTATTTTTGTTTCTCTCGTTCCTTCTTACTTTTGGAGGAGAACACTGGAGTATTTTAAAACAAATCTCAAACATCATGTCATTTTAAATGTAAATACGGTTATATATCTCCAACTGATAAGAACTATACTTATTTCCAGAATTCAGTAGTCTTTTTTTTTTATTGTCAAACAGTATTTCATTGTATACAAATACCACATTTTGATTATCCTTTCAGAGTTGATGGACATTTGGGTTGTTTCCACTTTGGGGCCATTATGAATAATGATGTTATGAATATTCATGTACAGATTTGTATGGACATATGTTTTCAATTCTTTTGTGTATATACCTAAGAGTGGAATTACTGGTCATATGGTAAATCTGTGTTTAATACTGGATGTTTTTCCAATTGGCTGCACCATTTTACAATCCACAAGCAATGTATGAGGATTCCAGTTACTACACATTCTCGCTACCACTTGTTTTTAGCTGTCTTTTATTTTAGCCATCCTAGTGGGATAATACTACAGTCCTACAGTGTCGTATCTCACTGTAGTTTTGATTTGTATTTCCCTAATGACTAATGATATTAAGCATCTTTTAATTTGTTGGCCATTTGTATTTCTTCTTTGAAGCCTATTCAAATCTTTTGCCCATTTTTCATTTGGGCTGTCTTTTTATTAATAAGTTGTAAGAAGTCTTTATATATTTTTAATATCATCCCTTATCAGACACATAATTTGCAAATATTTTTTCCCATTGTCATTTCATTTTCTTGATGCCAAATAACAAAAGCTTTAACTTTGATGATGTTCAATTTATCTATTTTCTTTTGTTGCTTGTGGTGTCATAGCTAAGAAATCATTACCTAGTCCAGGTCATGAAGATTTATACCTATGTTTCCTTTTAAGGATTTTATAGTCTTAGCTCTTAACTCCTGTTTCTGATCCATTTTAAGTTAATTTTTGTAAATGGTATAAAGTAGGGGTTCAACTTCATGCTACTATGTGTATCCAATTGTCCTAGCACCATTTGTTGAAAAGACAATTCTTTACCCATTAACCTGTCTTATCATCTTTGTCAAAAATCAGTCGGTCATAGATGTGTGGGTTTATTTCTGGACTCTCAATTCTAATTCATTGATCAATATGTCTTCACAGTACCACATTATACAAATTACTGTAGCTTCGAAATAAATTTTAAAATCAGGAAGTAATTGAAAGTGATCCAACTTTGTTCTTTTTCAAGATGGTTTTGGCTATTCTGAGCCCCTTGCATTTTCATATAAACTTTAAAGTCAGGTTGTCAATTTCTATGAAAAAGGTAGCTAGGCTATAGTTTTGGTTTGTTTTGTTTTTTGAGACAGGGTCTCACTCTGTTGCCCAGACTGGAGTACAGTGGCATGATCATAGCTCACTGTAACCTCGAACTCCTGGGCTCTGGTGATCTTCCTGCCTCAGCCTCTGGAGTAACTAGGACTACAGGCATATGCCACCATATCTGGATAATTTTTAAAATTTTTTTTGTAGAGATGGGATCTCATTATGTTGCCCATGCCAGTCTCAAGCTCCTGGGCCCAAGAGATCCTCCCGCCCTGCCCTCCCAAATCTCTGCTGAGATTACAGGTGTGAGCCACCATGCCCAGCTGGAATTTTGATAAGGCATATGTTGAATCTGTAGAACAATTTGGGGAATATTGCTATCTTGGCAATTTCTACAGTGAAGAGGGCACATGGGTGGTTAAGATCATTCAACCTGCTCTGATCTATGATGATGAAATTGGCTTTCCATGTAGAACATGTTGACCAAAGGATATAATGAAAAGATCCCATCACAGTTCTGTTTTTCTCTAGGAAGTTCATATATATCAGCTCTGCATACTCTGACAAAAAACAAGGTTCTGCACCTTCATAATTGAAAGTCAAACCCTGACTCACAGAGAAGGAAACAAGGTGAGCAGTCAGCTGGCAGCCTGAGAAACCCCTATGTCATCATGCCTATAATACCACTATCCTCTTCAAGGGCAGGACAGCCTCTGGAGCAAGTACACATCTTCCCCAGTTCCATACTTGAATGCCAATGAAATCATAATCAGTCCTCCAAGTTCACTATCTCTTTATACTGGCTCATTGGCCAAAAGGTAAAGCCAAGTACACCACCACTTGCTTGATGAATCTTTAGACACTTTCTTGCCCTTAAACCAATGCAGTCGCATATATTCCCAATGGATCAGATTTCGAACCGAATCATGTGACCTATGGAAGTGGTTTCCAGAAATCAGTAAGCAGTTCTCTTCCTTGGGGGAAGGAAAAGGTGAGTGGTATCCAGAAAGACATGCTCCATGGCACAGGTCTAAAGTGCTGTCAGCTGAACTTGTAGGATGTTAGGTCTGGAACAGATCCTGGGGCAACAGATCATCTATTCTGTTTTAATAGAAAGGGCTGCAGTCTAGAAAGGCTAAGTGGCTTTCACAACATCTCCCAGATAGTCAAGAGGCAGAGCAAGGCACTAAATGCTGGCTCCCCGATCCCAGATATGGAGGACTTCTCTCATTTCCTGACTTCAGCATGTGCAGAAGTCAACATGAGAAAGTTAAGACATATGGGATGACTCTAACATTTTTAATTGATGCTCATTTCTTTCATTCATATGCCTCAAACTCTTGTGCTTATTTAGATGTCGATGTAATTATTTCCACATTACACTATATTTTGTTTTTCCAGCCCTAACTATTGATACAAATCTTGCTGCTATTTACTTTTTGTCTGACCATAGGCTGACAAAATGAGTAGAAACAGAAAAAGCTGCCCTCTGTCTACCAAGAAGCATTTTGCTCACTCCAGACAGTGCAGCTTCCTTCATATTCATCCTCTCCTTCCTTTTTTCTAGTGCTACTGCAGGCTTCCTGCTCGCTCTTTCCCAGCTGCCAAAGGCATTTTTCTAACAGCTCCTACCGTCTCTCTCCTTTGCCTCACATGATTCCACGGTTCCCCTGCACCTTCAGGATTAAATCCACTAAAATGCTCCCCAGCCTGGCCCAACCTACGTGGGGTTCATCTCTTGGCATTCTCCTACATGCGCCCTACTCTCCAAGTACCTGAAAAATGTAAAATCAGTGTCTTTGTACCTGCTATTCTTGTTGCTCATTTTCTGTTAAAATTCCACTCGCATCAATTTACCAGACTTCAAGCTATACTACACGGTTATAGTAACTAAAACAGCATGGTACTGGCACAAGAACAGAGACATAGACCAATGGAACAGAACTGAGAACCCAGATATAAAATAATCCTCATATACCCATCTGATCTTTGACAAAGCAGACAAAAACATAACTGGGGAAAAGAATCCTTATTAATAAATGATGTTGGGAAAATTAGATAGCCACATGTAGAAGACTGAAACAGGATCCACACCTCTCACCTCTCACAAAAATCAACTCATGATGGATAGCAGACTTAAACCTAAGGCATGAAAGTATAAGAATTCTAGAAGAAAATGTTGGAAAAACTCCTCTAGACCTCGGCCTAGGGAAAGAATTTATGAAGGACACCCCAAAGGCAATCACAACAACAAGAATAAATAAATGCGATCTGATCAAATTTAAAAGCTCCTGCACAGCCAAGAAAACTATCATGAGAGCAAACAGATAACCTACAGAATGGAAGAAAACATTTGCATGCTACACATCTGATAAAGGGCTGATAACTAGAATCTAAATGGAATTCAGGAAAATCAGCAAGAAAAAAATCAAACAACCCCATTAAAAAGTGGGCAAAGGACATGAACAGAAACTTTTCAAAAGAAGACAGAGTAATGGCTAACAAACATATGAAAAAATGCTCAACATCTCTAATCACCAGGGAAATGCAAATCAAAACCACAATGAGATATCACTTAACTCCAGTGAGAATGGCTTTTATCAAAAAGTCCCAAAACAACAAATGTTGGCATGGATGTGGAGAGATAGGAACACTCATACACTGCTGGTGGAACTGCAAACTAGTACAACCTCTATGGAAAGTAACATGGAGATACCTTAAAGAACTAAAAGTAGAATTACCATTTGATCCAGCAAACCCATTACTGAGCATCTACCCAAAGGAAAAAAAGACATTCTATAAAAAAAACATCTATCTGCACTAGAATGTTTATGGCAGTACAATTCACAATTGCAAAAATGTGGAAACAATCCAAGTGCGCATCAATACATGAGTGGATTAATAAAATGTGGTATACATATACCATGGAGTTCTACTCAGCCACAAAAAACAATGGTGATCTAGCACCTCTTGTACTATCCTGGATAGAGCTGGAGCCCATTCTACTAAGTGAAGTAGCACAAGGATGGAAAAACAAGCACGACATATATTCACCATCAAATTGGTATTAACTGATCAACACTTAAGTGCACTATAGTAGTAACATTCACTGGGCAGGTGGGAGAGGGGAGGAGGGGATGGGTATATTCATACCTAATGGGTGCAGTGTGCATGTTTGGGGGATGGACGTACTTGTAGTTCTGACTTGGACAGGGCAAAGGCAATATATGTAACCGAAACATTTGTACCCCCGTAATATTCTGAAATAAAAAAAAAAATCCCACTAGCTCTTGATACACATCACATAGCTCTTTTTTTGTGAAGTCTTTTTCATTCCCAAACTGGAATCATTCCCTCTTTGGCGCTGATATGTTTCTAGTGGTCCCTATTTAACTTCTTCAGTTATAAATGCATGCATCTGCAGTCTTTAGCACTAAAATTCAATCTTACTGAAGGCATGGCTGTAATCCCTGCATCTAACATGGTATTAGAATAAGTGATTGCTCTAGTGGCTGAGGTTAGAGGATAAGGATTTTCCAACACAGAAGGAAGAAATATTAATACAAACCATCCTCCTAACCTTCCATAAATTACAGGTGCCTGTGCTTGCTTCAGCAGCACATATGCTAAAATTGGAGTGATACAGAGAAAATTAGCAAGAAAATGAAAAAATGAAAAAAAAATACAGGTGCCTAAAAGGGGTGATAGGCATGGGAGTCAAACATCCTCACAAGCAGGCCAAGACTGCACCATGGTGGTGTCTGATGTTCACAACAGCTCCTCTCCTGAAGCCCTTCCCTCTCACAGGGCCTGTCTACCCTCTAGGGAGTTGCACCCCAAGTCTAGTGAGATGTGGTCATGGGAGAGACGTGTCTTGCACCCTCAGCTTTGCAGAGTGTGGCTTGCCAAAAATACAGGTGGGGCAGTAAATCAGTGAGGGGGGCGTTGGTAACAAGAGGAGTTTTCCTTCCTCCCAAGAAATTTCAAGCTCAATAGGTCTGAGGAAAAGTCCTCAGTTTATTTTGGGGAAAAAAAATTCCCAGATGACTTTAATGTATCACTCCCCAAATTAAAAGCCCTGAAATAAACTGATGTTCTGTCTCTCAGATAAATGCCACTTTTATGAGTCATAAACTCCTGAAGCAGGAAGAAACCCAACCATTTGTTCAATATGTTGATCAAAGAAAAATACAGGGAGAGTGACAAAAAAGAAAGTTCTCAAACCCTCCAGGCTGTGTGTGACGCATACAAGCAGCCAGCACAGGGGTGGTGGTTGGAGCATTATTTACACCATCAAAAGCTGGGAGAGAATGTAAATGTGTTTCAACAGAAGAATGAATGGATTTTCAAACATGTGTACCCTAAAACACCATGCTGTGCTGAACTACAGCTACAAACAGCGACATGGATGAATCTCAAAAATACACTCTTGAGTGGGAAAAAGCAAGTTATGGAAAGATCTATACAACTTGGCACCACTATGTAAAGCTTCAAAATATAGAAACAAGACTATAGATTGGCCAGGCAGACATCACAGAGGCAGTGAACATATCAAGGCCTGTGCAGTCACGGTGAGTACCGAAGTCAGAGGGTAGGGGAGAGAGGGAAGACACGCCATTTGGGAGGGGACCTTCTAGGGATGGCGCTTCAACTAAACATCTCATTTCACACTTTTGGTTGAGTGGTGGTTCTGTGTAAAATCTCCAGGGATAGATACTTTAGGCAAAGAATGAAACCTCCCATGAGTTTACCAGTCTCCTTCTGGTGGGATGTGAACTGGGTTCCCTGCCAGGTCATGCATGGACAAGACATGGTTTTTAGGGAATATTCCCTCCTTTGTCATGATCCCTCCCACCAGCTGTCACCAGCACGGTGTCTTTTTCTGAGCAAGCAAGCAGCTTAGCTACATGCCAACTGCTCAGCTGTGAATGAGTCCAACACCTGCAGGAGCCCAGAGCCCTGAATCTCCACGGATTCCCAGGCTGCTGCAGGGTCGTACAGCTCAGGGGACATATGGTTACTAGCTGTGTGGTTCAGCCAAGTCACCGGATCTCCCTGGCCGCAGTGTCTTCATTTGTAAAGTGGGAGGTAGATCCCTCAAGGTAAGTCCCTTCCGGCTCTGAAATCTTTGGCCCACTGGCCATGTCCAAGAGACTACCACTCTAGTCCTCATCAGAAGAAACCTTGAGGGTCAGGTGGCTCTTGCTCTGAATTCTAACTCCAACACTGGGGACTCCCTCTGGTGTCAGGGTAAACAAGTTATTAATTAAGAATATTCCACAGAAATACTCTCCCACGTGTCTGAGTCACAGTGAAAACAAAAAGCCCGCACCTTTTTTTTCTCAGGACCATCCCACATACCCACCGCCTTCAACCAGCTGTAAAAACGCCCTCATGAAAACTCCACAGAGCCAGGGCCAAAGGACTGCTTCTTCCTGGGGTGGGATGCTGGGGCGGGCGGCTGGTCTCAGCAGGACCAACAGCAGAGCCGAGCATTCAGAAAGAAGAATCCAAGAAATCCGCCCTGAGAGAAGGCATTTCCTAGTAGATCTCCTAGCCCCCAGGCATTCTGATTTCATTCAACCAATTATGGTGCCACAGTGAGACTGAGCCCGGGATGCAGAGTGTAACATTAAAAGAAAAACAATTTAATGGTATTTTTAAAAGATGAAAACATAAGCACACAGCACAAGATTCGAAAACTAAGTCTCCCTCCGAGTCCTGAGCCCAGCCAACCAGTTCTCCCCAGCAGCAATTACTGTCCTCGATTTCTAGTGTGTCCTTTCGGAGACAGTTAATGCACATACAAGCATATATATACATAAACACACATGTATGATTTTAGAAAACACACCACACATGTTCTACATCTTGGTTGTTTTTGGTAATAATATTTCTTTTGAAAAGTTTCAAACCGAGAAAACCTAAATGAGCATTCAACTAAATATACTAATTAATAACATTTTGCTACATTTCTCTCTTAGTATGTCCACTTTTTTCCTGAACTATTGAAAAGTATATCGCAGATATCATGATATTTAACTTCAGAGTACATCAGCATTCATCATCTGAGAATAGAGACCTTCTGCTATACAACCATAACATTATCACACCTATGAAAATTATTAATATCATCTAATATGTTAGATGATATGATCTAATGTGGAGTCCATATTCAAATTTCCCCACTGTCTCAAAAATGAACATTGCTTTTTATAATAAATGTAACACTGTATCTTAGAGATTTTTCTGTATCACTCAAACAGAAACTCTTCAATTTTTTTGACAAGTAATAACAACAGTTAATATCTATTAAGTGCTCTACCTGTTAGGTACTTTTCTAAGCTTTCCTTCTGTTATCCTTGAGTTAATTGTTTTGCTCTTCTTATAACTCCTTAAGTTTGATGCATAACTTCTATAATTTTCATTCATTTCTGCTATTCGTATAAAAACTTAAGTTGGTGAATTTAGCTGCACTCAAAAAAAATTTCTGTGTAAGAACTTTCCCATCATTCTCTACGGAGCCTAGAATTTTTTTTTTCTAGGATATTATGGGGGTACAAACATTTTGGTTACATGTTATGACTTTGTCACACCCAAACCATGATTTGAGGCGTGTCCTTTCTCCCTACAACACTCACCGCGTCCATTAGTTGTGAGTTTACCCACCCCCAACCCACCTAGAATTTTGGTTTTGATTTCTCTGTTGACCCAGCAGGAGTTTTTAAATTTCCCAAGTGGTAGAATTTTCTAGATTTTCATTTTTTAATTTGTATTTTTTAGTTGTATAGTGATCAAATGCTTTCTGTGCTACTTCTACTTTTTTGGAATGTACTGTGGTTTTCTTGGTGTCCTGCTACATGGTCAATTTTTGTGGCAATTGAAAGGAAGACATATCAATTAATCTGCCTTATTAATCAAGGAAACAGCAGTTTAATTTCTCCACCTCCTGCCCCCACAGCAAGTCCAGCATGCTAGCATTCAAATACTTTCATATTTCGCCACGGAGGTTTGAGACACTGTTAACCCTCACCACTGTCACATGGCTGTGTTCGTCATATTCGTCTTACACATGTCACTGCTGAATTAAAGAACCTTAGTATTGGAAGGGAATTAAAATTTCATCTAAGCCAACTTCCACTCTGTACAGAAATTTCCTTTATGGCATCCCTAAAATATGTTCGAATGGATTTTATTTGAATTATTTCCATGTCAGGGAACTCAGCATGTTGCTGAAGTCGTGGCCGATCAGGCGATCAAGGATTAAGATGCTTATAAAGTATTTACTGACTACATTTTCTTTTTCTTTCTTTCCTTCTTTCTCTCTTTTTTTTTTAAGAGGAAAGCTCAAACACAATCCCCCACTACCACAAATTATGCAATCGAGTTTCCTACATTTGGGGAAATCGCGGGGGTCCACATTCAGAGTGCCATGGATGAGCCTCGCCTTGGGAAAACCACCTTGGTGATCATGGCCTCTCCCCTGCTAGGCAAGTATTACTGACTGCCTTTTCTATGAGGACTGCATTACCCAATGTGCCTTGGGGAACTTACAAGACAGCTATGATATTATACTTGTGCTCTAGAGCTGTGGCTCCCACACTGTGTGCCCAGGTACCTGCGGCACTGCGGGGAATCAGCACCATGGGCTATTTTACACTTTTGAGGGAAGAACAGGATACCCAACATCTGTCTGGCACTGCACACACTACTAGATCAAGGTGGATCACAGCTTCAACACTAGTTTGAGTTGCATTCCTTTTGATGGTCTCAGTTTTGCAACACTGGGTTTTTGGCAGTCGTTTTAGAAGAGCAAGTATTGTGTGACAATCCACATAGAACAGGAAACAAGTGCGGCAGTGTCCTGTCTGAATCCAACGGCTGGGAAGCTGTGCAGTGCCCGACAGGAGGATACCGCCTGTTAGCAAATAACTGTGGTTATTTCAGAATAAAATTATTATACTTTCTTTCAATTTATGTGCAGTATTTCTTTTAAATGGCTACTAAATTGTTAGGACATAACTACTTATTAAGTTGTTTGGTCCTAACTACTTAATAAGTGGAACTGTGTTTTTTTTTTTTTGCCTAGCGTTGTGTGGAATAATTCCTGAGACTCCAGGATCACAGAGGACCGAGAAAGTTTAAGAATTTGTTCTTTAGGAGCTCACGGCCAAGCTTCGGAGACCAGAAGCCGTGGCAGTGATGCGGCGAGGACGGCCAGGCTCACACACTGAGGATCGGGCGTTGAGAGAGGAGGGGCACGGCGGGCCTGCAGCCCAGCCTAGGACGGCCACACCAGCGGGCCTGGCCCTGCCCCCGCAGGGTACCAAGGGCCGAACCACAGAAAGGAGAAAGAGCACTGATGGGAACAAAGAGGAGTGGGAATAAACGTGGCCCGCTCTGGAGACAGGAAGGACACTGGTCTGAGGACACTGGACACAGGACGTAGAGGACCTGCTGAGAAGCTTGGAGCTTTAATCTAGGGGCAGTGCGGAGGTGTTTGGTCACAGGAGTGACACGGCCAAAACCAGTGTTTTTCAGAAGATTAATCCTAGCAGGGGTGGTGGGTGGCCGGAGGGATGAGAAGGTAGGGGCAGGTGGCCAGTTACAGCACGTGAAGGAGGCGGTATCACCTGAAAAGGCACTTCACGGACGTTGTACAAACCCGTGGTAATGCAGATTAGGCCCGTCCTGCCTTCCACGGCAGCACCACGGGGCCCCACTGCAAAGCTGCCAAAACGATCATCCCTGCTAATGGGAGCTGTGTCCCTTGATTGTGCTGGGAAAACTGTTTTAGAATTCTCACTGGGGCACACTGGAGTCAAGTTTTTGGAAGTTCTGCTTGCAGATCACAGCCTTGATTCTAGGAAAGTATACATTAAAAGAGACAGCATGGAATAGGAAAAAAATATACCAGATCGAAAGTCAGGAGACCTGGGATTGACTCCCAATTTGATCACCAAAGAGTGGTCCTAGGCCTCAACTTCTTCACTCTTAAAATGGGGGTTCAATGACTTGAGACACAAAGAAATATTAAATCTCCAATGAAGACTCGTGTCTACCTGATGAGACAGGTCCAATCTTTTCGTGCACTGATAAGTAGAGTCAAAATTGTGGCTTTAATATTTTATTCCAATTTGCATGCAGCATTTCTATCAACAAAGGGCTCTATATTACTAAAATATCATAATCTGGGCTCCTGTAAACTACTATTCTCATTGTAGCAGTGAATGTATACAACAGATGGGAATATTGGCAGAGACTTATGGGAAACTGAAACCAGCTTCGTGCACCAAAGTTGCCCTTTGACGACATTTCAAATGAAAAGTAAGCAACTGATCTGTTTCATATCACAAGGGAATAAATAAGTGCTGTATGACCTGCATTAAGATAGAGTAAGAACATCCAAGTACAATGGGGTAAAGATATGGAAAATGAGGGGACAGAATAACATATTCAGAATTTGAAATAATTACAAACACAAGAAACACACAATAAATGATATTAGGAAATGATATTAGGAAACACACAGAAATGATATTAAGAAAGTCCTAAGGATGTCTGTTTATTTTATTTTAGATCCAAGTATTAACGGCCTTATTTTTCTTTTCCAGCTTCAGAAGGTACTTTAATACATCCCACAGAATTAGCCCATAAGACACTCATGACTCTTTACTCAAACTAGGTATAAAGATCAAAGGAGACAACCTTTGGGACCTCCTACAGTGATGGGATTATTCAATGTCAGGGTTTGGTGAAGAGTCATGTAGGCTCTGGTTGAAAAGGCCCTGGCCATTGCAGTCTCCCTGGTAGCCCCTGATGCCTTTTTAGACGCAAGGGTGTAGTGAGGACACAGCAGCCCACAGAGAGCACCGGGATAAACACGGCCACACTCTCCTCTCCACGCAGCTCTGCACTGCAGCCGGCGCTATGGTAAGCAGGTCGTGGTTGCTTTACAGCGGGGGAGGAGGGGAGTGAAAGGAAGGGGGGGGGAAGCATTCCCTTATCCTTGGGAAACTTGCAGGATCACTTCCCTCAGTGAGTCTATGCAAGCAATCCCCACCTCCCACGGCTCCTTACAGGTCAGCGAACCCATTCAGGGATTAGGAAGTGACCCAAAAGCACCGGTGTGAGGAAAGGCTGCGCAGCGGTGGAGAGAATGCCGCATCCTGTTTAACTTGGCCTTGCCAATGCCAAACCCTTTCTCTGTGAATGTTTTTTTTTTTTAGTTAAAGAGTGATAATGTCCTTCCTCCAACGGCCTTTCCTCTCTTGAAACGGGCTATTCTCTGTACTTATGAACCCACTCTCGCTGCGTCACTTCACCTGTCCTGCATTAACCTCCTCACCTGTGAGGCTGGAGTACACCTGAATCTACTTATATCATGGGGCCATTGTGTGGAAAACGCCTGGAGAAGAAAGTGTGATGTGCTTGTGGAAGATGATGCTCGCAATTCAGCGTATGGTGCATGGGAACCGAGTTAACATCTGCTGACTATGCTTTGCATGTTGCTGTTGGCCACTCAGTTAAGAGAAAATAAAGGGAGAATGTGGTAAGTAAAATAAAACTAGATAAAGTGTGCTGGTGGCCAGAACTAAGGAAGAGTTCTCTAGAACCACATTTATGAAAACAGCAAAACAGGAACTTGGTATCCACGGCTGTTAGACTGATGGCTACTGGCCATGATGACTTAAAGCTTCAGATGGTTAGAGAGTTAGCACTGGGAGAAACAAGAAATCTCAAATATGGCTGCAGGTGGATCACTAAGCCTAATTCCTCATCTCCTAAAAAAAGGTACCTTTCTCCAGTCTGCAGGAAATCGCCTGCGGCTCTTCTGTAGCAGAACTAACTACTGAGCGGTTTGGTGTGGGCACCCTCTCTGTCAATCAATGGAACGGGGAGTTGCTGGCATCACCAAGGTTATGGTGTCTGGGTCTCTGCCGCTCTGTCTCCTTGTAAGAGGCCAGTTGAGAGCAAAGGTGTCTAAGGACTTCAGTGCCCCATCTCTCTTTAGCATGGTATGTTTCATTCCCCTTCCCCCAATAAGCCCTTTAGTACGCTACACTGCAGTGGTCAGCCTCAGTCTCCATTCCCTGCACAGCGTGGCCCCATCTACCCTGTCTATCCCAACTTCTCTCTCATTATCTCCCAGTCCCTCTCACCCCCAGGCATTCCCACCTTCAAGCCTTCATTTATCTCATGTTCCTTAACTTCAAGATCTATGATAATCTGTGCGCCCTTCCCCAGGCAGTCTAACCCACAGCCATCTCACCAGAGCACACCCGAGCCTGCTGTGTCTGCTCTGATCACGTGAGCACACCAGTAATCACAGACAAGGCCTTACGGAGTATCTGTTCCAAACCTCAGAGAGTACACAAACCCCTCTGCAACACCACTGACGAACAGCTGCCAAGGCCCTACGACTGGCGCACGACACATCCTCCACCACATCTGCCCTCAGTCAAGAGGACACCTATTCTGTTCTGCTCAATAGCCGAAAGGGCTAGAAAAGGTATTTGCCAAGTGGAACCAAAGGAACCCTGTAACTTTGTTTTTGGAGACAGAGTGAGCTCATTCTGTTGCCCGGGCTAGAGTGCTGTGGCATCAGGCTAGCTCACAACAACCTCAAACTCCTGGGCTCAATCGATCCTCCTGAGAAGTTGGGACTACAGTCATGTACTATCACTCCCAGCTAATTTTTTCAAGTTTCAGTAGAGACGGGGTCTCACTCTTGCTCAGGCTGGTCTCCAATGCCTGAGCTCAAGCGATCCTCCCGCCTCAGCCTTCCAGAGTGCTAGGATTACAGGCGTGAGCCACCGCGCCTGGCCTGTAACTTCTTTGTAATCCTAGCTTTGCTTTCTAGAGCACCTGCCTCACATAAAGAATGGCCCTTTCCGTATTTGAGGATGGGACACATGCTTCCCTCTGGTTTTTTTCTTTTAGCCAACTACTCGTTCTTCTATTTGAGAATGTTCCTCATAACACGGTTTCCACTGCCGGCTCTCAACATCTCTCAGTATCTTTAAGTGTAGTAATCGGAAGTGAAGTCAATATCCCAAGCATAGGTTCTGGCCATTTAACTTCTAGAAATGTGACTGAACAGTGCACTGTCTCACCCACAGTGTGCTTGCAGGTGTCTGAAACCTTCCCTTCACAGAACCACTTAGTCATGCTTCTCCCATCCTGCATTCATAGAAACTTCTGCTTTTTAAAGATCTAAGTACTTACCTACACTTGTGCCTGCCGTATGTTACCTTGCAAGGCGCAGCCTCGTCTGTTATGATCTCTTTGGATCCTGATTTTAGTAGTCTTCTCAGTTTAGCATTATCCATGAATTTGCTAGATGTGCCAATTTTGTCCTAATCTAAATCACGAATAAAAATGCTGAAAGACAGTTTTGAAGACTTAACTCTTCTGGCATATCGCCTTCCCTTGAGGCTGCAAATTGTGCTTTGTGCCATACTACTTCTATAATAAATGCTGATGCGTAACTTTTGAACTAGACCCAATTCTACCACGTATCAAAGAATGTCATAATTATATTTTCATGGTAATGATGGAATCTATGCCAATTCTTTCTTGCTGGGTTCATTTTCCTCCTCCCCGTCTTTCTGGCCTTCAGAACTCTGGGAACACAATGTAGCCTGCAAAGCCCAAGGAATAAACATTGTGTTGATAACGTGTTCTTTAAATCCTATTGTATGAATCCATCCTGATTGGCTGCAGAGTCAGTTTGTAGAAAACCCATTGCATTAAAGCAGATAACATCTGTGAGTCCTCTGATTTCCTGTTTGGCTCCAATGTCAATATAATAATAGCTTCTTGTGGATATTTTTACTGTAGGATAAACAGATTAAGCTCCACTTCTATATACAAGGATTTGAGTACGGTGGTGCAAGCCAAAATGGGGGCTTCTGTGTACTTCCTGTAAAGTAACCTGCTCATCACATTACTTGCTGGTGACAATTCTACACGTTCAACATTAGTGCATTGGAAGGGGAGTGCAGTGGTGCTATTCGTCTTTGAATGTATTCCCCATCCCCAAGAAAATTCAAACATAATTGGGGGAAAGAAAAATCCCACTTTGACAGAAAAAAGAAAACAGGATCTGTGCATCTTGGGAGCTCAATGGATATCTGATGATTCTAAGGAGCACACTCTCGTTCTTCTTAGAAAGCACTATACTGTGAGGATGGGGCACCTGGAAAACAGGACAAAGGTCCCCTGGTGTCTCTTTCTCTTCTCTTCCAGCTTCTGGGATGGAGCAGGATTGACCAGGAAGGACGGGGATGTCACCTTCCTTCCCCACGACTTGGTTTGGAGGGTGGAAGGATGGGTAGAGGGCACATTAGAATACGGGGGCAGGGGAGCGGAGGAAAAATATTTCTAAAATTACAATTAGAATTGTATTGTCTTTTGTCACAATAGGCAGTAATTTTGAACTCTTACATGATATTAAATAGGAGAGATGGAACTTAGGGGTGGGTACAGGTGGAAAAGAGTTGAGAACCCCAACTAATCTATTGTCATAGAGGTCAGAAATATAGTTATCTTTGGGAGCACTGGCTGGAAGGGGGCTCAAGGGAGACTGCGGAGTACTTGAGATGTTCCACATCTCCACCTGGGTTGCACTTACCCAGGTATATGAATGATAAAAATTTGGTCAGATGTACACTTAAGACTTATGCATCTAATTGTGTATGAGTGATATAAACCTCAATAAAAAGGTTCAAAAATAATAAAAGGGCTGAAAAGGTCTGGCTGTCTGGCCCTAGCTATCCCTATAACTCATGGTGCTGGTAGGAAAGGCCATGCTGCTGAAGAAGGCCCGCTAGGACCAAGCCACCCACCGAAAAGGAACAGGTCTGTGGTGACAAGTATCTTTTTTTGTTGCTGGCTGTACACTAAGAGCCAAAGGAAACCAAGGGGAAGGTGGTGAGTCCGAGGAGCGAGACAGTCAGGCTGTGGAGTCTTTCGTGAAAGAGCTCGAAGCCCAAACAGCAGGAGACACTGAGCACCGCTGTGTTTCCACAGCTGCTGCGGGCGCCTGGCCAGGGGCTCGGGGGCGGGCTGTTCCTCTTCTCACACAGCATCAATATCCTCCTCTCGTGAACTTTCCAGTTCAAAGGCGGGCAGAGCAGAGTGCAGAGAGTGGTGGCGGAGAAGGGACCTGGGTATGAGGAGAGGAAGAAGAGGAGTCTCGGGATGGCTCACGTGCTGCCACACATGGAGGCCCATCTCAGGCAGCCATTTCGTTACCCCAAAGGCCTCTGATTATCGCAAAAGCCTCGAGGGCAGGGAAATGGCATTCACTTACACCGACTTGGTGCCCAGCGCAGTGCTAAGCATTCTCATAAACGTTCCCACATTTGGTCTTGAGAACACCGCAAGGCAGGCTTCACTCCCATTTTACAGATGAAGAAACTGCAGTCCACAAAGATTAAATGACTGCCCAGTCACAACCCTGCTCAAAAGACAGATGCAGGAACCAGAGCCTGGGCCTTTTCCACTTCATGAAGCCTTGAGATAGGATGTGAAGCTCCGCTCCAAGCTCAACAAAGCTTTCATCGTTTTTGGCACCGTGGTACGGACACTAAGTTAAAGGCCCAACTCGGGAAAGGGTTAGACAATTCGTTAGTGGAGATTCTGTTCGTACTTCCATTGCAAGGGATAATCATTTGTTACCTTAAATAAAACCTTATATAATATTCTTATAATAAGAGGAATCTGAAAAACAATGACCGCAGCATCTGCTACATAAATTATAAGAAATGTAGAATTCTAGGTCCTTGTGGTAAGTTTCTTACACTTACATTTTGCTAGGGGATATATGTGGAATTTAAAATTTGCAGCAAACACACAATTAACATTGACTAAGTAAAAGTGCAAGAAATCTAATTTTTTTAATCATGCTAAAATATGCCTAACAAACTTTACCATTTTAACCATTTTTAAGTGTACCATTCAGTGGCATTAAGTACATTTGCATTGTTGCGCAACCACCACAACCATCCATCTCAGAACTTTTTCATCTCCCCAACTGAGCCTCTGTATCTGTTAAACACTAACTCCTCAATCTGTTCTCCAGAATAGCTGCTTACACAGTACTGTGCACACAGTATGTGCTTAGGAAATGCTTGGTGAAGAAGGCAAATTTGGAGTCATACAAGAAGATCAACTATTATATAAATAAGACAGATTAAAGGGAGTACATTTTTTCCATAACTAAAGACTAATAGCATCCGTTGCTAAGAAGAATTAAGAGTAATTTATGACTTGTTTACACTTCTGGCATCGACTCTGATCATCTGTTGTGACCAAGACCTCTTGCTCCCATCAGATGTATTAGCAGGTGGCAGTTAAGTCTAATGCTGGGAGAGGGAAAGCGGAGAGGCCTCACCAGCCAGGGCTACTTGTTGAGCTGTCACCCAGTGGACAGCCCTTGGCGCTCTCCCAGGAAAGTCTTCCTTGACAGATTTGTGTGACTTGGCAGTAACCTTGTTATGGAAATTCACTGAGGAGTCTGAGTTTCAAGTCTTGGTGAGCAAATCTTTAAAAGGTCTTCTACACACATTTCCAGCCTAGAGAGGAGGCAAAGGATTCCCTAGTACCCTTAAGGCAAAGTTGGGGAACCAGGGAACATGAATTATAAAGCTTTTTACTGATTTCAGGGCAGTGCAGAAGCCTGGAAAACCTGAACAAACAGCCCCTTCACGTCCATGTTTTATAGTTTGGTAAGGGAACACAGCCCTAAATGGAGAGGGTGAGATGTAGGCAATTTGTTGGAGAGAGGTTAGCCGGGTTTTAAAAAACTGACCAAGGCACCGTGCACACACACAACAGTGACCAAAGGGGCCATGGGCTGGCCTCCCTTGATTTTTTTGCTAAAGCCCCTTCGATGGGGACTTTTTTGACTTGTTTGACAATTGCCGTTCAATAGCTCTTCCTTTCCTTTTCAGAGAACATGCCTTACCGTGGGCTTCACATGTGAAACTCAAAGCTGGGAAGGTGATTCTGAGCTGGCAGACTTGGACTAGTTGAGAGATGCTCCGCTCCAAGAGAAGGGATCGATAAATATCTGGGCTTTGGAAGTAACTTTATGATGTTTGGATTTGTGCTGGCACTAGGCTCTGGGGCTTAAGCACTGTGCTGTCATATGGTGTGCAGCCTTTCCAAGAAAAACTCTATAAAATGAAAATGCTTTATTGCCATGGCCTTTGACTTCTTGAGATTCACACAAATACGGTAATCTCTTGCAACGTTTAATTTAATTTAAACTGAACTCACCTAAAGAAAAAATCAGTTCTGAACCTGCCCATTTCACTTTTTGAAAAGCACCAGTCTTCTCTGTGGAGTCACTGTTCTATTTGCTCTGTGCCAAACTGTTATTTCTCATATGTGAAAAGAAAATTGGCTTCAAGTCCATATGAAATAAACTACTGGCAAAGGCCATGCTGGAGCTTGCCATTGAGAAGATTAGATTCCCAAGAAACTCTTCGAACAGTGGCCAATATCCACAAACTAAAAAATTGTATGTGTGTGTGTGTAAATATAAATGCACACATTCGAAGCAGCTTATTTCTCCCTGTGTGTTCAGGTAGTACTCTATTAGTCATTTAAGTTACCCAGAGCTTAAATATCTCAGTTGGACACATAAATACTTGTCAAATAATAAATGTGCATCAATGAGAAGCAGGAAATTAAGAAGTACATTATTTTTATTCAAGTTTGAGCTTGTACATTTCAATTGTTCTCCTTATTTGCTTGATAAATAGGATGATTCATAACCTCTTCTTAAGGAACAATGATTAGATCATTTTGGGGTAGACGGGGGGCATTTTTCTTTTAAATTTCCAATTGCTTTGCTTTACTTATAAGGCTACTATTTAAGTGTGCTCTTTTGCAGACTGTTTTGCCTTTGCACTCACAGATTTGAATATGGAACCAAGACAGAAACAGAGAATTTGATTATCCAAAACTGCTGTAAGTACATTACTATTCTGAGTGAGTGGTTGAAAACTGTGCTCCCTTGAACCCTAGATTTGGAGTCCCTTGATGGTAACGCAGCTATGGTGGCCACATCGTCATAGCAGGCTTCTTTAATTTGTGCCTGTCCCATCTTAGGGTCTAAATGCCCCTGCCCTTACACCACACTATTAAGGGGTGTTTGGGACTCAAGAGTGATTGAAGGTAAGATGAAGCAATTGTTTGAAACTCAGATGGACACTTTTATGCCTTAGTCTTACAAGGTGGAATGTTTCTACAAGAAAGATGGAGATCCATTTTGGGAAAACATTTAGAGAGTTTAAGTATGGATACTTGAGATTTCCACATCCATTTTTCAAAATAATCATTGTGTTTTTCTCAGTCATTGGGTACTACCAATGTCTCTAACAGGAAAGTCAATCACAGGAGTCTATCTTCCTTGCCCCACAATCATACTGTGCTATTTCCTTGGGAACGGGAATTAATCCAGAGATGGGTATATGACCCAAGTACGGCCAATCAGAGTCCTTCCCTGAGACTAAGTTATACAAGGTAGAAGATAGATGTTGCTTTCTTTCCACTGGAGTTGCTAAGCAAGGAAGACAGGAACCTTGGCCATGTTTCCTGCCTATGCTCAGAATGAAGCCAAAGGCAAGCTCAGCTGGGAGATGGGCACAGAATGAATCTAGGAGGTACTGAATCCCAATTTCTAGCCCTGAGCCCTGGTTCCTGCAGCTCTTCCTTTAAACCTATGAGCAGTTCCAGTAACATTCCTGCTACATAAGCCAAGAAATTCCCTCCTTACTTGGGTTGGTGAAAATTTGTCATTTACAACTGAAAGAGTTCTAAGGAACGCAAGGGGCTCATCCTAACTTGAGAATCACACTGTTGCTGACTTCTTTAGTGATTAATGGCTTTCCAGATGTGTGCCAATGAAGGCCACTTATCTTGCATACAACTCTTTGTTAGTGGCATCCCATATCGATTTATATGTCAAGAAATGAATGCTGAAGTTTATAAATTAGAGGGGGGGAAATATTCCCATGCTTGTGGTTTTTTTTTTTTTTTTTTGAAAAGCAGAATTGTAAAAATATACCTCTAACCATGTAGCATTTCTCAGCACATGGAGAAATCGACAGTCATTACTGAATGTATTTATTGATTCAGAAGTTTGTCACAAAAATTCTTATGTACATCTTATTTTATCACCATCGCTCATCTACCTTATGGAACAAAGAGGCCGAGAACCAGATTGAAGAGGAATAAAAGGAAAGCTTCCATTCACGGACGTGCTTGATCCTTCCATCCATATGTTTATGTTATGCTTCTCCCCCCTCATCCAGAGCTGAAGATCTCAAAGATGCTGGCAGGTACAAACATGCTCCCTTTTAATTATACCACCAAATTGCTGCAATAACTGATTGCCAGTTAAATAATTATAATCAAGTGCCCATTGTGCATAACAATCATTTAATGACTGCCATCCGAAAGCACTGTAATAAAGAGAGCTTTAATGAAGAAAACTGGAAAGGTGCCAAGGTTTTATGGCGGTTTGCTTAAAGGGAAAGAGAGCCATAATCTGTATTTAAGATTAAAAGAAGCCTTTAATCCAGATGCTCAACATTAAACAAGGGAGTGGAGTCGTGTTTTGATCAAAAGTTACTGCATGCATAAAAGAAAGTAACATAAACATTCTTTCAGAAAAAAAGCACCAGTAAATTATATTAAGTAAGTGTTTGTAACCATTTGCTTCGGAAAAAAATGAAAAAGAAGAAAAACATCTGATTTTCATTTTGGATAAGAATATTCAGCTAAAATAAAATAAATGGGAATAGGATTTTATTTGATTTGTATAACGTCACTGAAAATAAAGTGAGTTACCATTCCATCTACCTTGTATCAGTAATCATTCTCCTTCTACTGACCCTATTTGTTTTTTGCTCTCGCTTTGCTAGGCCAGGATGGTATCTTTGGGAGGTGTAATTATATTTTAACACACTCATTGAAATGGTTTTATCTCAGCTTTAGCACACAGTAGCTCTCACCTAAGGAAAAAAACAAAAAACCACGTAAAACTCAGATCAACTGGCAGCTAACGAGCCACTGCTTATGTCTGAAGTATTTGGCTAACAAATTAAGACATCAGTTCCTTAAAATTACATCCATTTTCTACAAACTGATATGCAGCCTGGCCAACGATAGACACCAGAGCCTCCAGAACTTGCTAGAGTGAATGCTAGGAGAAAACTAACAACAGCATAGTAAGTTTTCTTACTGTGGAAGAAGTCTTCCTCTTAGAAGGAAGAAGGAGAAAAGCCAAATCAAAATCAAAAACTGTTCTTTTAGATGATACCAGATTTGGGCTCTAGCTTTCTCTGTGCCTTGGGGTACAAAGGAATGGGACCCAACCCTAACGTTGCAGTGTGCTTTCTGTGCACACATGAACACCTGAGTCCTGGGAAGTCGAGATGATATCTTGAGGCTGTGGAAAAAACCCTCAGCACCTGGGGGAGACAAAACCACCCACCCCAAGGTGAACATTTAGGACAGAACAAGCTACCCTGGCACTCCTGAGAAACGCCGGAATGCCCAGATTCTGGGTTGGGTAAGGGTGTGTGTGTGTGTGTGTGTGTGTGTGTGTGTGTGAGAGAGAGAGGAAAAGACACATGAACTAAAGTTAGGAAACAATGCCACCTGCCTACCTGGAGTAGAGGACACCGACAGGCAGAGACAGATTTTCCAAGACCATTTTAGCACAAAACTGACCTAGGAGAAAGTGTAGGAATTCAATTCTGACACTGGGACATATTTCTGACATTCTAAGTTAAAGAGTATCAACAAATTCTCCTTCAGGAGGTTGCCGCTCTCTGTTCAGGGTTAGAGGTGTACCTGACCCCTCCCTGGTGTATAGACTGCCGGGGCAGCATCGGCCCCCGTTTCATCCAAGTCTCTCCCAAAGCCTTTCCCGCAGTAGTTTACACACAGCCAAGCTGTCCTCGGATATGTGCTCCCAACGCAGGCTCTTCTTTGCACCACAGAGCCACTGTGAAAGCCCATGGCCTGCATGTGCATCCTTCTTCTTCCTGAGGGGGTTTTGTAAGAACTCCACGAGGGAATGCACATAAAACCATGACCGGCACATGGTAAGCATTCAATAGACAGGTGCTATGATCGTTACACATTTTTAGCTTTAGAAGAAAATCCAAATTCCTTGGCCAGGTATACCTGCAGTCCTCAACCTCCAGACTGCACACCCCCTCCCCAGGTCTGTGGAAAACTGTCTCCCCTGAAACTTAGGAACCGGGCCACACAGCAGGAGGTGAGCAGCGGTCCAGCGAGTGAAGCTTCATCTGTATTTATGGCCGCTCCCATTGCTCGCATCACCACTTGAGCTCCGCTTCCTCTCCCCTAACCCCCCAGCTGTGGAAAACTTGTCTTTCATGAAACCAGTCTCAGGTACCAAAAACGTTGGGGACCATTAAGGTATACGATATCAATGACAATGACAACATAACCTACTTTGCTCAACCATTCACCTCAAAATTGTGTCTGCCCCCCTATACCTCAATCCATTCCCCACATGGCAGCCAAGATGTTTTTTCAAATGTAAATCATTCTCTGTCATCCTTTCCTTAAAACACACTTGGTCTCATGGCCTGTGAGAGCCCATGTCACTTTATCCTGTCTCCAACTTTGCTTCCTACCACTCTCCCTCTAATTCACCATGCTTTCTCCATGCTGGCTATGTCCCCTGCCCATCCCTAAACTGACCAAGTTCGTTCCCTTTCTTAGGTCTGTACACAGGATGTTCCCTCTGCCTAGACAGCACTTGCTCCAGCTCCTCACACGTCTGGCTCCCTTCTCTGCATTCAGGGCACAGCTCAGAAGCCACCTTCTCAGAGGGACCTTCACTGACCTGCCAGTTGAAATCAGCTCCTGCCCTCTGTTCTTGACTCCTCCATCCTCCATACCAATTCATTCCACCTTGAAACCCTGTTTTATTTTCATCGCTGTGCTCATCACCAGCTGAAAGTGTTTTTTCACTCTTTCATAGAACCAGAATGTAAGCTCCATGAAACCAAAGACCTTGCCTTGTCTGTCTTGACCACTATGTCCCCAGTGCTTAGAAAAGTGCCGAGCACACAGCAGACACTGGGTAAACATGCTGTACCCCCCACGCCCTGCATGCTGGCTGCCGTGTGGGGCACTTGGCTTACTGCACACTGGTAAGCCTCAGATGAACTGAATTCAACCAAGTGGCATGTATCCAGGGCACGGATTAATATCTTCCCCTGGCCATTGCCTTGCCAAATCAGATATACAACGAAGGGTACACATCTGTGACCTGTACTTATCAAGGAATTCATGGGATCTAAAAAGCAAGGGACATGAGGGTTGACATACTCAGAGATATGCAGGGTTCACCAACGTTTGGGTGCTGAACCAACAGAAGTCTTAGGAGACTCAAATGTCTAAATTCGCAGCACAGTAAACCAAACAGTGACTTGGCATATCATGAAACTGGTGCCAGGGTTACACTTAAAATAAATTCTTGATTTAATATTTATGTATATTCCCAGTCAGGTTCAGATAGAAGTAGAGTAGAATTTGGAGGCAGAATTCACTGTTTTCTGAACTTGAATAGCACCGTAAATTATATATCACACACAGAACTTAAAAATGAACCTATCTTAAATTCACTCGCATTGTTTCAAATGTGTTAGTCTTTGCCCCTTGACTTTAGGTTAGAAACTGGATCTCATACTTTCCCAGTATCTTAAAGCTTCTAGCCTAACCTTGGAGAATGGCCTTTCGAGTTTAGCAGACTGAGAATTAAATCCCAAGATTTTCCCATCAATTTTATTAATAAGACTTTTGGCAAATTATTAATATTTATCCTCTCTTAGTCTTAATTTTCACATCTTTTAAGTGGGGATAATGATACCCACTCCACAAAGGGATGCTATGAAAAATAAATGATATGATTTGCAGAAAAGACTTGTCAAAGTACTTAATAGAAAATAGGTACTCAATAAATTACAATATCCTTCCTGGGAAGGAAAATACCATGTAGCTGCCAAATTGAGTGGAAAGCATGCTGGGAAAGAAGTATGCTAACAGTGGCAGGACAGCCCAAACTATCGACTGGAAGAAATAAAACAAGGCCCAAAACACTATAACGTTTTATTATTACTCCCCATATAAGAAGAAGTTGCAGATATTGGTATTTTACAGCTTGTTTGGAGTGACAAGTAGCAGTCAGGACCGAACATCAGCAAGTTACCGAATAGCAGGAGCAGTCACTGAATATCAGAAGTCATTGGTTAATTACAGAAAGAAAGTTAAGGGAAAGTATGGTCCTGCAAACTGAATTTGCTTTAAATCCAGGTAGTATCAAAGAACTCAGGACAAGATTACAGTTTGAAAATTGCTGGGAATTTAAGCATTCCTTGATTTTATCAAGAAACACAGTCATGAAAAACTTGTGTGCAAATCAGCCCACCACCGGAGCTGTCAGACCAACTACAAAGGCTGGGGTAAAAAGTCAGTCAAAGAAAGCAGTTGAACTATTTTTAAAAATCCTGGGGTGGGTGGGTATTTACAGGAAAAGGACAACAAAAGCCATCTGCTTGGGGTCTATTACACCATTTAACTCTAGGGGATAAGAGAAATACTAGCAACGAAAAAGAAAGGAGAGAGAACCATAGTGGACATCTGTTGTACTGCTTGCTCAGCCCTTTGATAACCACATTAGTTTTCCAATTTGTCACCAATTTCTCCCTGGCTCTCAGGTCATGTGACTTAGGTGGGGCTATCCTACCTTATTACCTCTAGAGATAAGAACATACCCCAGATCTGACAAAGAGAGACTTACCTCTATCTCCATCATAGTGATCAGGTCACTAGAGGACCTATTAATTCACAGCACAGTAAACAGAACAGCAGGATATTAGCTAGTGCCATTGGGAACGAGCTGCTAAGCTTGGGGATGTCAGCCTTGAGCTACCAGCTGCTATCTTGCCATCATGAGGCAAGAGCCAGCCTAGGAATGAAGCAATGCAGGGGGGAGTCAACAAGACGGGATTTGGGAAGTTCACTGTTGACATTTTTTGAACACTTGGATCTAGTGGGGACTATACTAGAACTATCCATGAATTTTTCAGGTTCATGAACAAATATATTCCTATGTTTCCTTAAATCTGTTTGAGTTAGTGTCTAACTTCAAACCAAAAGAGTTTGATTAATATGATAATCTTGTAGCATTTAATCCTAAAGTAGTTATCTAAATCAGCAATCTTGGTCAGGCATGGCAGCTCATGTCCATAATCCCACCAGGAGGCCAAGGTAGGAGGATTGCTTGAGGCCAGGAGTTTGAAACCAACCTGGGCATCAGAGCAAGGCTCAGTCTCTAAAAAATTTTTTTAATTAGCCAGGTGTGGTGGCATGCACCTGTAATCCCAGCAATTTGGGAGACGGAGGCAGGAGGATCACTTGAGTCCAGGAATTTGAGGTTACAGTGAGCTATGACTGTACCACTGTACTCCAGCCTGGGTGACAGAGTAAGACTCTGTCTCTATAACTAACTAACTAACTAATTAAATAAATAAATGTAAAAAATAAAAAGATAATCCATGAAGCATACTTTTCTGAGTTCTCTAAAGAAAACAAAAAGGAACAGTTGGAATATGAGAGATGTAGAAGGAACCACCTGCATTTCTCACATCATGTGACCAACATCTGTGGAATACAAATGAGAATGTAACTACCTTATGCGGTTACTGCAGACAGAAGGAAACTTTCTATTTATTATGTCCCTCATCCTCCATCTTCACCTCCCCAAAGAGTCAAACATTCATTATTCACTGTTCTAAGTGCCAAATATGTGCCAGATGTCATGCTAGGTACTGAGGACACAAAGATAAGTAAAACATAGTCTTTATTCTCAAGGAGCTCACAAATGATGATTCAGGTGATAAGTGTGAGAAGAGACCCTGGGGAACTTCTAGAAAGGATGAGGCTTGACGACTGAGCAGGCATTTTCCAGATAGAGATAAGAAGTACAACGGGACAGGTGGGAAGTGTGCGAAGTCCGGGGTGGCCAGGACTACTGCTTGGAGAGGTAGGCTGGGGCCGGCAGTAAGAGCTGTCTGTGGCTGCCGCGCTACGGCAGTGATCTTATCCTGAAGCAACGGTTAGCTAGCCTTTGGAAACCCCTGAGTGACACATTCAGGTGTGCATTTCAGAAAGGGGAGTCTGGTGGCCACTGTGGCAGGTGGACTAGAGGGGACAGAGACTGAGGGCTGGCTCTGCTCGAGTCAGTGGGAGATGGCTGTGTGGAGTTTGACAGAGAAAAGCCAGACTAGAGGCAAGAACCTGCAATTCTAACCCGGAAAACACCAAAAATTAATCCCATGCAGATGACTCGGGGAGAGTTCTGGTCAAAGGGATTATCGGTGCCTCAAAGGAGTAATGCTGAATAACGGTAACGTGGCAGAAGGTGATCCGTGCCTGTGCTTTCCTCGGACGGAGGACAGGGTCTCAGCTCCTCCATCCCAAGTGTTCTCTCCGCAGCCTACATCTCTCCACCCTCACGGCTGGGCTCGGCTCAACTGGCTGTGCCCTGCAGGTGGCCTCGCTGGCCTCCATGTGTGTCAGCCTACACTTGTTTTCGACCTGTTTGCTGACTACACTTCTCTGAGCCTCAGCTTCCTCATTTGTAAAATGAGAATGCTGGCATTTACTTCAGGATAAGGGTTAAATATCACAAACTTTGTAGAGCACTCTGCACAGAGCCTGGATAAATACTAAAGATAGTCACACACAACAAAGTGTCAGCCAACAATGGACGATATATATACAATGGTGGTCCCATAAGATGATAATATCGTATTTTTATTGCATCTTTTCTATGCATAGGTATGTTTAGATGCACAGTACTTTCCCTTGTGTTCCAACGGCCCACAGTACAGGTGTGTAGCCAAGGAGCAGCAGGCTGTCCCACACAGCCCTGATGTGTATTAGGCTGTGCCATCTGGTTTGTGTGAGTGCACTCTGTGATCTCACATGACGACAAAATCACCTAATGATGCACTTCTTAGACTGTATCCCCACTGTTAAGTGAATGTAGAGGCTGCCATACTCCTGTTGAAACAAAGTAATTGTCACTACTAGGAAACAAGGACACACACTCATACCAGGCAGCAGCTTTTCACTTGACAGCATTTACAGATCTTACAGTGAATCGAATTCTATGGCAGGAGTAAGTCAGAAGCACCTTGCGGGACAGCTGAAGCGTGCAAACACAAGCACGCTGCTCTAACAGCCTGCAAGTCACCAGGCCACGCTGCAGTGAACGGGCCTAGATGAGAAGAAGAACATCACTACTCCTGACAGTGGACATGCAGGTCTCCTCCTGCACTTCCTCAGGTGAAAGGCCAAGCGTATCATTACTTCACTAAGGGTGAAGTAATGGAAATGGCGGGGAACACTGACCGAAGGAAGAAAAAATCAGTGCACTAATACATAGGTCTATCGGTGGTGTGGTGTTATTTTATCCTTAAAGCCAGATCTACAGCTATGTCTTGTTTATAGAATTTCCTGCTACCCTCCTCAACCAAGCCATGTCCTGCTGACGAGTCAGGACTTGGCTCCCCATGTGCCCGGCTTAACTGTGCACATGAGCAAACTCAAGAAATGATGTGAGAGCCATAATGCAAAACCCCAACAAGATTGGGCAGCTGTACACTGCTTCAGCATTTCTATCCTCAACCCACCCACACAGCCCGGAGTGCTAGGGAGCAAATCTGCAGAGTCTGCAAACATTACAAAAATGCATGAGATCCACTTAGGGTCAGGGTTCTAAATGTATTTTAGACCAAAGATGGTATCTGTTGAGAGTTTGATGAAAGCAAACCTCCACTGGCCGCCCATGATTCACTTGCATGTGATATTTTGCATATAGTCCCCGGGTGTTCAGGAACCATGCCTGCCTCAAGCCTCTGAGTCCACCTGTGGCCCCACAGGGAGTTAGAGGAACAGGTCACAGAGCTTGACGAGAATGAGGTAGCATCAAGAGTTCCTCTTCCCAGGGCTCAATCTTCTCCATGACACAGTTCACTGTCATGAATGCCTCCTCTTTGTCGGGAGAGACAGGGATGACAGGCGACATGAAATTCAGAGCCCAAACATTCTGTCCTAAGTAGCCCCATGCCTAACTCCCAGAGGCTGTGGAAACCCCTGGAATCTTAGTGATTTCTAAGGTGCTAAGTAAATAAAAGTCAAAGGGGGTGCACTGGGGTCACGGGCAGGAGCGGGGTGGAGAGAGCCGCCAGTCACTCCAGGAAAGTGGCAGGCAAGCCTGTGCTCTCCAACTCGGCTCCGCTCACTCTTTCCATTCCCGTTCTTCACTTATGCACAGACTGCAGATTCCTTGGGTGATTTGTACCAAATCCAAATGGTTAAAAATAATTTACTAAATACCTTCCTAGATAAATTGAAATCCAAGACCTTTTTGAGCCTTGTCCAGCCATACCTCAAAGAGCGAGCAGGGTTGAAAGTCATGCTCTTTCCTAGCTGATTTCCTGAGTCAGGCTTCTTTCTGCCTGTCAATCTTCTGATGTCACAAGTCAAACTGTGCCATCAAAGGCTGAGTAAGCATCTTTAGGAAATAGAAACTCAACTGTAAGAACAACGGTATTTCCAAACACAAAACATCTCTGCCCAGTTTCTAACTCAGCTACTGTATATAAATATAGCCATGACACTGAGGGAGGGATTTTTTTTTCAGTTCTGTATTATATTAGCATAAAAGAGGTCAAAAGTAAAAAGAGTAAGTAATAATAATGTACCAGTCATGATCTTAAGTAGACATACAAGAGGTAAACAAGACATATCAAGTCTTTTCCCTTTGGGGATTGTACTTGAGTGGGGCTGAGTAGGAGACAGAACATAAACACAAATAAATAATTTCAAATACTGATGAGTACCACAAAGGAAATAAAAGAAAATAAAGGAATACAAAATGGGTGAGATATTATTTTATGTCCATTTTACAGATGAGGAAACTGAGTACAACAGGTTAGGTGAGTTGTTCAAGACCTCACAGCTAGTAAGTAGTGAATTTAAACTCCAGTCTGTCTGATTCCAAAGTTGCTCATAACCACTACCCCACACTATCTTTTTGGCTTCCAGAGAAACCAAAGAATCTATAGAACACATAGGGTTACAGATCACCATCATTTCAAGAGTCCCTCCCTTTAGAATATCAGCAAATTTCTGAGATTTATGAACTCCAAATGAGTGTGCTACAAGCTGCCATGTTGATGCTAATGCATCAAAAAGTTTCATGCAACTAATACTGGAGTTTCTACATATGACATTTAACATATAGGTACTTTAATCCTTAATACACCTCTGAAATGAGAATTACTATCCCTATATTTCAGAAAACACCACTAAAGCTCAGAGAGTCTAAGTAACCTGTTAAAAATCACAGAGCTTATGAGCACGGAAGCTGCAGTCCAGGCTTCATGCCTCTGAGCACATGGCTTTTTCCGTTACGCCACGCTGCCTTCCAGAAGACTCCCCAAGGAGTTACATTTTTCTCCCACTGGGAGACAAGGCAGTAACTAACTTGGCAGTGCAGACAGAAATAAGTGACTGTTTCGTGTTTCTGCCAAGCAAGTATTCATGCCCTTTGCAATATGACGTGGACACAAAACCCACCTGATCTTTAGCAGTAAGCGTTCTAGAATTTGCTGAAGAATTTTCTCACCTTCTCCGTATGGGGTCCAAAATTAAAAAGGGAAAACATATTTATGTCTCATTCAGAATTCAAAAAGTAATAAATCCTTCAAGCCCCTGGCAAGTTTCTCTAATCCACTGTAATCATGTTTCCTTGTATAACAAGTCTTGTGATGTCTGTAGCAGCTTCTTGCTATAGTAACAGCAGCCTGAATGTTGGAGTTCTTCTCATGCCTGAGGGATTATTCCATTTTCCACATTAGGAATAGGCTGCAGACTTTAGGTTCTAAAACAGAGCCAGAAAATGCTGACTAGAATCCAGATGCCCTAAATATAATTAGAGCTAAATTTTACTGTCCTCTGTGAAAGACACAAATGAAAAGAATGCACCAACTTCTAGAATGCTGGTCCAGGGAGCAAAGCTATGAATAGAGCCAGCAGAGGTTCTGTTACACTGAGAGGCCCTTCAGCTAACTGGGGACTTTCCAATTATCTCCCCTTCTTCATAGCCCTGGCTTTTTTATTTTTACAAAAGCCAAACGTACTAGGGAAGAAGGAGGCGTTACAGGCTCATTTTAATAAACCAGGTTTTCACTTAGCTCTAGAACTTTCTGGAGATGTCCTTTCACACAAAAAATAATGTAGGTTTTCAGGGATTGATGTGATAAAAAATGATATTCCTCTATGATCAGTCACTTCTAACTGTTATTAAAAGAAATAGATTTATTAAACTCTTTAATGGAAATAACTTCCTTATTTAACACAAGACAAGTGCAAAACAATAAACATATGTGTCTCACTTTAAGTTGTGATTGTTAGTGACGATGACGATAGATGTAGATTCGCTGAATGCCCACTGTGTGCCAGGAACCATGCAAAGTGCTTTAAATACATCATCTTACTTAATGGCACCCAAACAAGGTTGTTATTTCCATTTTACAATAGAGGGACTAAGTCTCAGGATGATTCTGCAGCTTGCCCAAGGTTACAGCTAGTAAGCAATGAAGCAAGAATTTGAAAAGAAGGGGTCAGATTCCAGAACCTATTCTGCAATAAAAGGTAACAGCCCTCTCCCCACTGCAAAGAGCCACTGCTTCTAGCTACTCATCGTCGCCGAATCTTTCTGAATAAATTTGATTTTCATAGAAATAACTTTCATTTTGTATTTGTCTTTCATTTAGGGGATATTTAATTAAATTGTGTAATTACAACAACAAGTCCATCTGGCATTCCCAGGTTTGGCAAGAAACACAAATGACTTGGAAAGCCTAGGCCTCAACTGGTGGAGCAGAAGTGTGCCGGTGTCCTAGAAACCAGCCTGCCAGCTGCAAGTTCCCAGCATCCCATCCTGGTTCAGCAAGGGAGTGCAGAGTTAGCTAACAGGGAGAATCTATTAAGGGAAAGTTCGTTAGGAAAGATTTACCGAATATATAATTTTTTTTTAAAAGAGCATATTATGCCTGTTGTTTTTCACCTTGCTCTTATCGCTTGAATTATTTAATCCCTCCTTCTCCTGACAGACGTTCAGGTTTATCAAGACACCTTTGTTTTTTTTTTTTTGTTTTTTTTTGTTTTTTTTTTTTTATTTCAGCATAATATGAGGGTACAGATGTTTAGGTTACGTGTGTTGCCCTTGCCCCCCCTCCCCCCCTCAGTCCAGGTTTCAAATATGTCCATCCCATTGCGTGGTGCACATTGCACTCTTTGTGT
>CAUYSK010003806.1:0-38484 GCA_963575035.1 Avahi laniger | reverse complement strand
AAAAACAGAAAGAAATTAATTGGACAGCTAAAAATATATAGAAAAAACTAGCCGGGCATGGTGTAGTAAGGGGACTTACTGCAGTACTTACTGTACTATTTACTGTAGTCCCAGCTACTCGGGAGGCTGAGGCAGGAGGATCGCTTAAGCCCAGGAGTCTGAGGTTGCTGTGAGCTAGGCTGACACCACGGCACTCACTCTAGCCGGGGCAACAGAGCCAGACTCAGTCTCAAAAAAAAAAAAAAAAAAGAGTTAGTTGCAGACATCTTAATACTTTCTCCTACAGAACCACAATGCCGTTGTCCCAACCAAGAAACTTAAATTTAGTACAATAATATTTTGTAATATATAATCCATATTCAAATTTCCTTTGTAGATTTTTTAAAAAGCCCAATTCCCAATCAGGGATTGCACGTTGCATCTGGTGTTCATGCCTCTTTGAGTCTATCAGAGTCCCCTCGCTTTAGGGGAGAAGGAGCATTTGTGACATTGACATTTTTGAAGAGTGTCAGACCCATCATCTTTTTTTTTCTTGGTAACAGCTTTATCGCGCTACTATTCAGGTACCATACAGTGCATTCACTGAATGAATGAAAGTTCACAGTGTTGTACGGCTGTCACCATAATCGATTTTAGAATATCTTCATCACCCCTAAAGAAACCCTGTACCCATTAGCAGTCATTTCCCGTTTTCCCTCAGCCCCCACCTTCAGCCCTAGACAGCCACTAATCTACTTTCTGTCTCTATGGATTTGCCTCTTCCGGATATTTCATATAAATGGAATCGCACAATGTGGTCTTTAGTGACTGCCTTCATTTGCTTAGCATCATGTCGTCAAGGCGTATCCGTGTCGTAGCATGTATCAGAACTTCCTTCCTTTTTGTGTCTTTTTATTTATCCAATTATCAGTTGATGGACATTTGGGCTGTTGCCACTTTTGTCTGTTATGAATAATGCCGCTGTGAACATCCACGTACAAATTTTGGTGCAGACATGTGTTTTCAGTATTTTGGGGTACATACCTAGGAGTGCAAACTGCTCAGTCCTATGGGAACTTTTTGTTTAACATTTCGGGGAACCACCAGACTGTTTCCAAGGCAGATGCACCATTTTACATCCCCACCAGTGACGTAGGAGGGGTCTAGTTCCTCTACATCCTCGTCAACACTCGCTGTTGTTGATTCTGGCTGTCCTGGCGGAGGCCAAGTGGTATCACTGTGGTTTTGACAGACTAGTTTTTTGAAGCGTCCTGTGGTGCGTATTATCTGATTGCTTCTTCAGGGTTAGACTCTGGGGTAACAGTCATGGCAAGGATTCTACCGGGTGGGGGGTGGTCCTTGCTGTTCCAGCACATCTGGGGCATGTGGTGTCCGTTTGTCCCATCGGTTGATGTTGAGTTCCATCACTGGGTTGAGGCTGGCCAGACCCTCCCATTTTTGATTCATACGTGATCTGTCTGTATATTCCAGCATTTTCTGTTCATCTGACCCTTGCATTTCTTTTTTTTTTTCTCTTTTTTTGAGACAGAGTCTCACTCTGTTGCCCTGGCTAGAGTGCCGTGACGTCAGCCTAACTCACAGCAACCTCAAACTCCTGGGCTCAAGCGATTCTCCTGCCTCAGCCTCACCAGTAGCTGAGACTACAGGCATGCGCCACCATGCCCGGCTAATTTTTTCTGTATATTTTTAGTTGTCCGGCTAATTTCTTTCTAATTTTTAGTAGAGATGGGGTCTTGCTTTTGCTCAGGCTGCTCTCGAGCTCCTGACCTCGAGTGATCCTCCCGCCTCAGCCTCCCAGAGTGCTAGGATTACAAGCATTAGCCACCGCGCCCGGCCTGACCCTTGCATTTCTGTGTGTTCTTCAGATGCTTGCAAAACCTCTGAATTGCAGAATCTCTCTCCCCTTCTCTGGCTTGCTCACCAAGACACCTTTGCCCTTATGGCCTGATTTTCCTTAGGGCCAGTCTGCATGTGCCTGGAAGTGATGAGGGTCAAGAGAGATTAGGACGCAGGAAGGCCCTTGTCACCCAAGACCCTGGTGTTGGGTGTTCTGGCCTCGCCGCTGCAAGAGGAGAGCAGATGAAATCCCGGGCCTAGGTGATCTTGTTCCTCTAAAGCCACAGGCCTCCAGACTTGGCTCACCTGACCCCCTGTTGTAACTTTCTATTCTGAAAATGGCCCAACATACGCAAAGGCAGGGAGAAGAGTAGAGCCAACCCCTGTATTCCTCCCCGGGTCTTCCATGTGTCCATTTTCTGCCATTCTGGTTACTTCTGTCCCTCATTAACATTTTTTTTTAGCCTGTTATGGTGTTTTCAAGCTAATCCAAGACATGCTAATTCACCCTTGAATATTTCATTCTGCATCTTTAACAAATACGAACTTTATAAACATCAAAACCACACCACCATCGGCACAGCTCTTAACAGTTCCTTGCTGTCTAACCCGAGTCCATTCGCTGATTTTCCTGACTCTTTTTACAAAATTGCTTTGTCTGAATTGTGATCTGAACAAAGTCTGCACATTACATTGAATTGATATGACTTTTAAGTCTCTTTTTTCAAAAATAAACTTTTTTTTCCCAGAACAGTTCTAGATTTGCAGAAAAATTATTACCTCATTTTAACTTAATCACTTCTGTAAAGACCATGTCCCCAAATACAGTGATGTTCTGGGGTGCTGGGGGCTTGGGCTTGAATGTAAGAATTTTGGGGGGCACAGTTCAGCCCATATGGTTCTTAGGGCCCATGTCTCCATCCACACAAGGTGGGGTATCACACGGCTGGGACAGTGGCCAGAGCAAGCAGGGCCAGCCCCCCGGGGAACAGCGAGAGTTCTCCGGCTGGATGGCGGGGTGGGGCCGTCCTCTGCACCGTGGAAAAGAACCTCTGGCCTGGACCTGTCTTCCCGGCAATGCCAGGAGCTGCTTGAGTGCGCCGGTTTCTCAGGTACAGCAGGTTTCGGAGCACCTGCTTGTAGACTTGTGTCCCGCGGGAGGTGACTGCTGGTTTGCCCAGAGGGCCTGGCCGCTGTCTTTGCAGGGAGTTCCAGGGGGTTCCACCCTGTCCCTCATGGATCTGACAACCTGAGCTGCATCGGGCACCCGCTGTGTGCTGGCCGCTGTGCCGAGGTCTTCACGGGTTCTGACGCTGAGTCCTCTCTTAGTCCCATTTTGCAGCTGAGAAAACAGAGGTTCAACAGCACGGGCAGTAACGTCTCTTCCTCCCAAAATAACTGCTTCCCCACATGCTTTCTAGGGCAGCTGGTGCCATTTAAAGTGCTATTATCCTTTTCTCACAAAGCCTTTCTTTTTTCCTCCCTTTGAACGAATCGTAAAAGTCGCTACACGTTGACAAACACGTACAAGTCGCACATACTTAAAGAGTTGTAGCAGGATGGACAAAGTGTGGCATGTCCATGAAATGGAATGCTGTTTCGCATAAAAAGGAAGGAAGTGCTGACTGGTGCTGGGACACGGATGGCCCTTGAAAACGTCATTTGGAGTGAAAACCGCCAGACACGAAAGGTCACGTATCGTGGGGTTCCTTTTACAGGAAACATCCAGAATGGGCAAAGCCACAGAGACGGAAAGCAGGTTAGTGGGGTCCAGGGAGGTGAGGAGGGAACGTGAGTGGCTGCTCATGGGTGCAAGGTTCCTTTTGGGGCAATGAAAATGTTCCCGAATTAGACTGTGGTGATGATTGCACACCCTGTGAATACTGTAAAACCACCGAATCGTACACTTTGTACACAGCCCTGGAGTGTCTGACGCAGTGGCTCGGGGCGGGGCCCTGGAATCTGCATTTTTCAGAAGCTCCGGCTGGTCCAGAGAACACACTGTGAGAACCACTGACCCGGGACAGGTACCCCAAGGTAGCATGTCTAGAAGCCCTCTCCTCACGGGTGTGGTTCCGATTCACGCTGTCTCCTTCTCCTGGATCCCCCCGCCCACCTGCCCCCACCAAAGAGAGGGGCAGTCACCCCCTCTTCTCTCTGACGCGCATGTGCTTCCTTCTGCATTCTCCACGTGGTCTTTTTTTGGTTTTTGGTTTTTTGTACAAAAATGTAAACCCGTCCTTTTTTTAGATGATAGCTTCATTGAGATATATTAATAATTCACATACCATACAATTCACCCATTTAAAGTATGCGGTTCCGTTGTTTTTAGCGTATTCGCAGATATGTGTAAGCATCACCACAATTTTAGGACATTTTCATCTCAGGAAAGAAATCCTGTGCCCTCTAGCTATCATTCCCCCTTCCTCCCAGCCCCTGGCAACCCCTAAGTCCGTCTCTGAGGATTTGCTGTCCTGGACATTTCATCAATACGTGGTCTTCAGTATCGGGCTTCTTTCACTCAGCGGGATGTGTTCAAGGTTCATCCGTGTTGCTGTGTGAATCAGTGCTTCCTTCCTTTTATGGCCAAATGTCCCGTTGTAAAAAGAGTTGTCCGCATGGTGTTTGGATGTGCGGATTCCTTGAGTGCTTGCACTTGTGCAATTTCTTAAAGCTAAAAGGTCAGCGTCATCATAGGACATCTTGGGGTCAACGCTTCTGTTAGAACATTGGACATGGATAGGAGTTTTGAACATTTACCATGTGCTCAAATCATGTCACGTGAATATCCCAGGTTGTGCTCCTAATAGCCACAGGTGAGGCAGGTACTGTTATCCCATTTGTTAGCTAAAGCCCGGAAGCCCCAGACAGCTTACTAATAGGTATAATATGCCCATGGCCACCTGGCTAGTAAGAGGCAGCGCTGGGATTTGGACCCAGGTGATCAGCCATGTGGCTTGTGCTTTCTTAGCCACGGTGCTAGCTCAGAGGTTATCGGCGTCCTCTGCTCTCCTGGTCGCTGATTCAACCCTGCTCTTCCCGTCTCATCTGTCCTGGAGGAACATCCAGCTAGGACATCCAATTTAAAACGCTGTAGCCAATTTACCTTGAGACATTCATCCTCCACACGTGAGCCAAATGGCATGTGTAGTCGGTGTGCTGCAGCACCGTCTCTGATAGCAGAGGTTGGAAGCAACCTAGGTGTCCATCAGTAGGGGATTGGCTGGCTGCAGGCGTACCGTGTTTTAAAAAGAATTTTGCACCACTGTATGCTTTGAGTTTGAATGATTGCCAAGATAGAGTGTTGCATGGGAAAAACCGTATAACTGTACACATATGCTGCCATTGGCAGGGAAAAAAATCTGTGCCACTGTTGACCTGGCGTACCTAAGGGGGACACACAGGTGAGTGGTAATGGTGGTGCCTCCAGGTGGCTGGGCAATGAGATGGAAGGCTTACTCTTCTCTGAACATCCGTTTGTAGTGTGAGTTTTGTACTAGATACATAAAATATCACTTATTTAAAAAAATCAGATAAAATGAGGCTGCACCTCATATTTCTCTAGCCCCGTGGTTCTCCAGAATCACCTGGAGAAAGGCCTCAGAGCGCAGGGTCCTAAAGTTGGGTAGAGCAGGGGGTCTGTCATTACCAGCTTCCTGGGAGACCCTGGCCCGCTTGAGTCTGAGAATCATGTTCTCACACTTCCCAGCTGCCCTCAGATGTGGCCCAACCTCTAGGGGGCTGGGTGGGGGGCAGAAACCCCCACTCTTTAAAAATGAGAAACCGGGCAGAGGAGAGGAGAGCCCCTGACCAAAGACGAGACAGAAAGACAACAGGAGAAATGGCAGGTGGAGTGAAGGAGCCTTGCAGAGTCCCAGCTCCCGTGGACAGGTGCCCGGCCTGTGTCAGGGACGGCGTGTTTCACCCACTTTGGCTGCGTTATCAGACTGCCGTCCCCCAGTGCCGAGCTCAGGCTGGTCCCCTGGGCTAGTGGGCCACTCGCGTGGCATTCGTGGTCATACCAGTTCAGGTATGAGCTCATGAGCTCACGGGTCACGGCTCGACTAGCTGAGGAGGGCGGTGGCGTGCTGGCTGATTCGGTGGTGCGTGACCGTTTTCTTGTTTCTGCAGTTCTTGACCAGGCTGACCGAGAGGTTCGTGTTGGGAGTGGATATGTTCGTGGAGACGTTGTGGAAAGTCTGGACAGAGCTCTTGGATGTTCTTGGACTTGACGGTAGGTGTGGGGGCAGCATTCGTGTAAGGTGCTGTTTTATTCCATTGGTTCTCAGAGTGTGGAACCGGCAGCCACGGTGGGAGGTACGTGAGAAGGTGTTGGGGGCAGGGCAGGGAGGATATGAATGAACATTATTTTAATAGTTGCATGTATAAGTGGCTCATCGAAGTTCAGATTTCCCAGATGCTGTCTATCTGTCCATCTATTTATGTATTTACTTTAAGTCCGTTATCTTCTGAGCAGATGCTATGTAGGATATGGTGCAAGTGGGCAGTGCCAACTTGTCTGCCCCTAGGCACACCACATGGACCGGAGGTCAGCGCTTTGGTTTGTGGGATCCGTGCAAGAAGCTACTCTGGCTCTGTAGGCAGAACGGGCACTCACAGAACCACCAGAAGGGCCACAGGAGAGACGTGTGGCCCCAGACGCCGCGTGACCGGCCTGCCAGGGTTGCTGCTGGTGGCACTGTTGAGTTCAAGGTCACACAACCGTAGCAGTTACTTGAGGCCCAGGAAGCTACTGCCACTGCCTCAGTGACTAGGCTGTGCACACTGCTGCAGGGACACCTGCTGTTTCTGGAACCATGTGTGTCAGATGTAGCCAGAAGGCAGCCCCGTCTCCCTCACTTTTCAGAGTTCCTGGGTCAGCCTGATTTCTGTCCAGTCTCCAGCTGGAAGGGAGTCAGGGGGATGCACCTCGCAGCCCTCCAGCTTCCGCAGTCCCAGAATGACGCAGCGCACGCTGCACGAGCCAGCCGGCCCAGCACCCCTCGCACTGGGGGAGAACGGCCAGGGCAGCAGGCCCCTGCGTTTTGTTGGCGCGGGGAGAAGCCTAGCGCAATTTGACGGTGCAGTGCTGGCCACGCGTTTCCAGCCAGGAAGAGAGCACTGGTGGGGCACAGTCCTGCCCTCGCCACACACCTGGGAGGTCTTGGCGGATGTCGAGGCGAAGGCAGTGAGACCGAGCGGTGAGGTAGCAGCAGCCCTGGGAACTGAGGGGAGCACCCTGGGCCGGGCCTGCGCTACTCCCACCTCTGTACCCTCCTTCCCAGGCGGCTCTGCCCCGTCCCTACCAGCCCGCGTGTGGGGCAGTGATGACGAGGCCTTAGGTGTCCCATCTGGGGGTGACGGGAGCTAACCTGCAGAGCGCTGTGGCGTGCCAGCTTTTACGTCCAGAGCTGATCTTGTCCCTTACGGCCTTAAATTCTTTAGTGGCTTCCTGCACTGTCAGGATGAAACTGCCTTTCGGTTTCCTCTAACGCACCCCACTGTGCGCCAGGTAAGCAGGAGTCTCCCCGCAGCCCCCGCCCCGCTACTCCCCTTCCATGCTCAGGGTCGAGGCCGCTCTCTCCACTTGGGCCTGTCCAGAGAAAATCCCCAAGCTGGGCGCTGTCCGGGTCCAGGCTGCCACCTCTCCCTCCAGGAAGTCTGCAGTGGCCGCCTGTGTCAAGGTCCCCAGGGCCACCTGCAGGCTCACCAGGAGGACTCGCAGGACTGAGCATGGGGTCCTGCTCACAGCCGTGATTTATTATAGCGAGAGGACACAAAGCCGCATCAGCAGAGGGAAAAGGCACAGGGGCCAAGTCCGGGGGAGACCAGGCTCGAGCATCCGGAGTCCTCTTCCCGAGGAGTCTCACAGGACGCGCTTCATTCCTCCAGCAAGTCGTGACAACCCACGTGAGATGTTGTGTACCAGGGAAGCCTGTTCGAGACTCAGGGTTCAGGGTTTTTATTGCGGGCCGGTCACGTAGGCAGCCTCTGCCCAGTAACGTGCAAAATCCTAGACTCGCAGCAGGAAAGCAGGTGTTCGTCGTAAGCCACGCTGGCTGTCTTCCCCAGTCTGCACCCTCACCCTGGCTCTGCACTGAGAGTGAGAGTCCTGGGGTCCCGCTGCTTCGCCAGTCGTGTGGTTGAACTGGGCCCCCAATAAGATGGATTCAGGTCCTAACCCCGGGACCTGTGAATGAGCCCTTGTTTGGGAATAGGGTCTGTGCAAATGTGATCAAGTTAAATGAGATCATCCCGGATTAGGGTGGGCCCTAATCTAGTGAGCGGCGTCTTTATGAGAGGTGGACACTAAGAATCATGTTGGGTGAAGACAGCCACAGAGACAGAGACAGAGATTGGAGTGATGCAGCCCCCAGGAGCTGGAAAAGGCAGAAAGGATCCTCCGTAGAACTTTCGGAGGAGCACGGCTCTGCTCACACCTTGAGTTTAGACTTCCAGCCCCCAGAACTCCTGAAGAGGATGAATTTCTGCTGAAAGCCGCCCACTGTGTGGTAGTTTGTCACGGCAGCTACAGGAAACTGATAGAACCCTGTTCCATGAGGACTCTTTCAGAATCTCCCAGTGGTCCTTGACACCCCCATTTTGCAGATGGGAGATGGGGGCTTGAGGCCGAGCCACTGGCCACAGTGGAGCACACTGGCTCGTGCCTGTTGTCACCTCCCTGGGCCACTCGGAACCATCTCCAGCCTTGATTCATTGAGTTCAACCTTTAAGAGTCCTCAGACCCGCCCAGAGGACCTCGATGCTCAGGCACAAAGCGCCCCAGGCAGCGGCGTAGCCACTGCAGAGGATGCCGTGCAGCCCGCAGTCCCCGGGGCCACCGACGGGCCCCGCCTGGGACTTGGCTGAGTCAAGCATCACCCAGACACGGCAATCGTGTGCAATCCTGCCTGACGTCCACACCCAGCCCTGCGTGGATTGTTTCCGTCCCTGCCCAGCGAACCCTGGAGGAGCAAACCTGATTGCGGGAAATTGCGTGCAGCTTGGGGTGAGACGCTGCGCAGTGGGAACAGCCTCCCAGTCACACGGAGGAAGACCAGAATTGAGTCATTCCGCTGCGGAACCGCTCGCATTCATGATGAGAGCAGCTGGCACATTCTGGAGGTGTAATAAAATTCACTGGCTTCCGTGTCGTGGTTTTCCCGTTTTAATTGATGCATAAGCGTCAAAGCATCCGAAGGCCTTTGGAATTGGAGTCTCATGCCTGAAGTTTGAGTGTGCGAAGTGCTTTATAGGAAACCATATGCCAAAGTGGGATATTCTGGTGCAAAAGGTTTCCGTGGGCACAGTCCTCTAATTTCCTTTTTCAGAACTTTTTTAGGGTGCCGGTTAAAATGGAGACTCTAAGGTTGGCACAGAGCGATCCAGTGGAAATAGAACGCATAGGTAATATTACGTTTGCTAGTATCCGCATTAAAAATGTAAAAAGAAACTGCTGAAATTAATTTTAATAAGACATTTTGGTTAACCTAATATATTCAAAATATTACCATCTCCAGTTGTAATCAACATAAAAATTATTACTGAAGTGTCTTATATTTTTTGGGCACTTGGGCCTTTGAAATCCAGTCTGTATTTGCCACTGAGAGCACACTTGATTTAGACTTGTCACATTTCAAGTGCTCAGCACATGATGGCAGCTCGGCCTTCGTCCCTGCTCTGTATCTGCCGGCACAGAAGCCTTTCTGGGGAATGGAGCCCTTGTCAGCAGTTAGGAGGCTGGACTGACGTCTCGCATCAAGGTGCTCATTTCCTCTGACGCCTCCGAGGCCACTTCCAACACGATGTGGGAAGTAGTCCTCCCGCAGCGATGCGTCCGCACAGGGACTGGATGGCTCTGGAAACCAGGGCCCCTGCGTGCAGACCTCAGCTCTGCCCTGCTCTAGCAGTGGGACCCTGGGCAAGGAGTCTTTGCGTGGGGATTGCCGTCTGCCTCGTTGGCACGTCGTGGGCCTGGGTGATGACGTGCGCAGAGGGCCCAGACAGCGCCTGGGCCACAGTCAGTACTCGATAAACACGTGGTGGGTTATGAAGGGGCCTCCTCCCAAACACGGGTCATCGTGCAACTCTGGGACCTGCCTGATCTCGATTTCCCATGCCGAGGGCCGTCTGGCCGGCTGTACCCAGAGCTGGCTTCTCCGTCTGCACCCATGGGGACGTTACAGGTCTGCGGTGACCTGAACCTGGCCCGAGCTGAGAAACGGGGCTGCCACCAAAACATACGAGTTGAATTGGCTCCCCCCAACATTCCTGTGTGGAAGTCCTAACCTCCAGTACCGCAGAATGTGACCTTATTTGGAGACAGGGTCATTAGAGATTTGACTAATTAAGAGGAGGTCACGCTGGAGTAGGTAGGTCTCAAATCCAATGACTGGTGCTCTTGTAAGAAGGGGACATTTGGACACACAGACACACAGACACACACACACACACACACACACACACACACACACACGGGGAGAAGGCCATGTGAAGACAGGCAAGAGTTCAGAGTGATGACTCTACAAGCTGGGGACACCAAGGATTGCCGGCAGCCACCAGAAGCCAAGAGAGGCCTGGAACAGATTCCCCCTTCGCAGCCTCAGAAGGAACCAGCCCTATGGACACGCTGATCCCAGACTTCCGGCTGGGAAGTCCAAGATCAAGGCACTGGCAGATCAGTGTCTGTGAGGGTCCCTTCCTCATAGATGAAGCTTCTTGCTGTGTCCTCACAGTGACGGACAAGGCAGCTCCCTAGGGCCTCTTCCATAAGGGCACTAATCCCATTCCTGAGGGCTCCACCCTCATGAACTCATCACCTCGCAAAGGCTCGACCTCTTAACACCATCACTTCATTGGTAAGAATTTCAACATATGAGTTTTGGGGGGACATTCAGACCATAGTACCTATGATGGGTTCATTGTTATTTGAAAATGAATTAATAGTAGCAATGTTTAAAAATTATTAACTAATTAAAAATTAGTTTCTTCTACGGCAAACATCAATAGGTAGCACCCACATAAACAAAAGCTCTAGGGGGTCTTCAGTACCATTGAAGAATATAAACAGGATCCTGAGACCAAAAGGTTTGGGAAACGCTGGTTTAGTCTCCTGTCTGCCAGGGTTAAGTGTGAAAGTCAACTCCAAAGTCAAGATCACGTTTAGTCCAAATGCTCGTGACGGCTTAGAAAGGAGGGCACCGTGTAGGAGACCGGCACCCTGGGTTTCGGGGAGTCCTGGTGACTCCATGTCTTCAGTCCTGAGGAAGGCCACTATTTATTTACGAGGCTGGGCCCCAGATATGGTGGCCAGCTGTGCAAGGCGATCTGATCATCGTGGGGGCTTTGGAATGCTCATGCTGTAGATGTATTTGGAGACTCGAGGAGTCCCAGGTTCAAGTCCTCCTTCTCAGCCTTGCTCTGGGTCTAAGTCATTGCGTTATATTTTACCCCGCTCCCCTCTCTTTGCCCTAATGCGTGGAGTTAATCGTGCCTGCGCCAGTGGATCTCAGTGTGACCTTCATGTCAGCAGTGGCAGCGTCACCCACCAACTTGTAAGAGATGCAGATTCTTGGGCCCACCCAGGATCTGCCCAGACGTCCTGGGGGTGGGACCCAGTGGCCCGTTTTCCCAAATTCTCCAAAAGATTCCAGTACACACTCATGTTGGAGAACTGCTTGTATAAATTAAATGCACTTAGGACATAACTCTCCCTGAACTTGTTGAACAATATCATGAGGAAACAATTCCAGAATGGGGGACTTTCTGTAAGAAAACTAGTCTGGGAAAACTAGACTTCAAAATGTCAGTGTCAATGGGAGTCTTCTCGATTAAAGGAGACTAAAGCCAGGGCACACACACTACATGGACCCTCACCGGGTCCTGGGTGAGCTGAGGAGGAAACAGCTATATTCCTAGATAGCTGGGAAATTGGAATGATATCCTGGAATTGTTGATATTCTTAGGTGTGATGATAGTCACATGGTTTTGAGGCGAATATGTCTTTATTCTTACAAGGTGCATGACGAAATATGATATGTGTTTTTCCAATGGTTCAAACCAAAAAAAAAAAAATATGTAAATAAGAGACAAAGCAAAATATGGCAGATTTAATCATTGTTAAACTTAGGTGGTTTTGGTAGGAATATTCACTGTCCTTTCAGCTTTGCTGTTTTGAAATTTCCTTCAGCTGGGCACACAGAAGATGCCACTCCTCCATTTCACTCCCTTCTTTAGATAGCACACCATTTGTGTAGCAGTTAGGATTAGGTTTGGCTGTGACAGGGATCCAATAACAACGACTTAAACCAGATGAGTCCTTATTATTTCCAACTTATGTGAAAGTTCACAGGGAGGTAGGTAGGCAAGTATGATGGTTCTGATGGACATTGTATTCTGGGCTGAAGCACCTTCCATTTAATGGTCTCCCAGGAGAGTCTTCGCTGTCCTCATGGCCCGATAAGGCTGCTCCAGCTTTGGTCATTGCATGCACATTCCAGCAGGCAGAAGAGGAGGTAAAGGGCACATTCTTACAGCTTCTAGGGATAACCCCCTGAGGTTACTGCAAATTACCTCTCCTTGGCCAGAGCTTAGTTACGTAGCTGCAAGGGAGGCAGGGAAATGCCTTTATCCTAGGTAGCTGTGTACGCAGCCTGAAATTGGGCATTTATTACTATGGAAATTAAAGGACAATTTGCAGGCTCTGCCCCATGTGAGAGGTGCTTTAAACTCACGGCCATCTTAAAGGGGTGCCCTGTGTCTTCTCTCAGAGCTTAGTGTGCATACTAAGGGAGTAACTGACTTTAGTTCCTTGGGTTGTTGCAAAGGCCTTGTGAGCCCAGCAAGTGAGCCGACTCCCCCTTGTCGAGAGCCCCCCGCCTCCCGCGTAACCAGCCCTGTTCCTCTTTTCTGCTCTGCAGTCTCCAGCCTGTCCCAGTATTTCAGCCCAGCCTCGGTGGCCAGCAGCCCGGCCCGCGCCCTCCTGCTGGTCGGCGTCGTCCTCCTGGCCTACTGGTTCCTGTCTCTGACTCTGGGCTTCACCTTCAGCGTCCTGCACGTGGTGTTCGGCCGCTTCTTCTGGATCGCGCGGGTCATCCTGTTTTCCATGTCCTGCGTGTACATCCTGCACAAGTACGAGGGCGAGCCGGAGAACGCCGTGCTGCCCCTGTGCTTCGTGGTGGCCGTCTACTTCATGACGGGGCCCATGGGCTTCTACTGGCGCAGCAGCCCCAGCAGCCCCAGCGTGGAGGAGAAGCTGGAACACCTGGAGAACCAGGTCAGACTGCTCAACATCCGCCTCAACAGGGTGCTCGAGAGCCTCGACCGCTCCAAGGACAAGTGACTGGCGGCCGGCCGGCGGGCGCCACCGCCACCAGCGAGCTCTGTCGGAAAACAGAAGAGGAGGAGGAAACACAAACCCAAACCACCAAACCCCAAACGGTCTTAATAAACGTGACTGAGCAAGAGAGTGGCGCTTTGTGAGGGTGTTTCCAGCCGCCCGTCAGCTCTTAGGACGGACGCTCCAGGAAGAATGAAAAAGATCGTTCGTGCAGAACGACACACGGAGTGTCATTAGTGGAAAAAATATTTTTTAAACAAAGGATATAACCATATTTAGCTGTACAGTGAGAGAAAATTTATCTGTGCATAGAGCATAAAGTTAATTTTTTCAAGCATTGAAATACATCTTTTGTAAGGTTTTTTAATAAAGGCAGATTGAGTCGAGTTTATTAAAACTTTACATGGAGGGGGAGAATATGCTAATTTGACATTTTAGAAAAGTTTAAATGCAAGCGTTTGTTTTTGCAGCTTAGGAATTGGTGGATGACGTCTGTGTGCGTTAGTTATTTTCGTGTCCCAAAACTGTGAGCTTTATTCTATGTTATTTTTGGTTGATGTTGACTTAATGAATGTTGTCACTTCTCAATGTAGACAGTTGGGCTAGAGATGAAACCCAACCTCTTTTGTACCCTAGTGACCCCGCCAAGCCCCTGCCAGCCACATCTCTAAATGGAGAAATCATTATTTCTAGAAGACCTGAGATTTTTTTCCTTGCTCTGTGCTTTGATGTATTTTAACGGCAACATTTTGAAAAGGAAAATGCAAGAAAGGGCAAAGAAATGTCTACCCCAGTAAGCACTGAAGATCACTAAGAATCTACTACATGTCCCAATGTCGCGGTCTGCTGGGTGGGCCTAGATTCAAAAGCTCTACCCACGGTGGTTTTTGTCTTTGTTTCATTTTGTTTCTGGTGGACTCAGGACCTTGAAGGAAAACAAACGGCAGCTAGTAACGTTTTCAAGTCTATTGCTGCTTATGATGCATTCTCAGCAACAAGCAGCAGCAATACACAAGCCTTGGAGAAGAGCTGAATGGGTTTCCGTGAAGTTTTTACAACACATGTGTTAGGTGCTTTTTGTCTGAAATCTGTTGCGTCCTCATTTTTGGTGGTTTCTGGGGGCAGAGGGTGGTACACAAAGGGTGGGCTTGGGTCGGGGCTGGTGGAAACACCCCTTTGCTAGGAGCCTGTTACGAAGGGAAGCCCACCGCTTGCAGGATGTAGCTTTGAAGCCTGCTGGGGACCGAGCCTGTCTCTAGAGACCCCATTCAGATTTGCTAGAACCAGACCTTATGGTCCAGGTCTCACTTTGGGGAAGACTTAGCTGTTTACCAAGTCTGACGCGGAGTTTCCGTGAAGTTTATTTTTGGTTGCAAGTGTCTGGAAAACAGATACAGATGTTTCTGAGGATATTTATGAAACTTCTTCAGGTGCACATAATGGGACCAGACTCTTCTGGTTCGGTTCACTTCCTGAAACACGTACCTGTTCCCCGGGATTTAACTAGAGCAGACCTTTATCCATGGGCATTTGGAACACATGGTTTCTGGATGGAAACCAGTCCAGTTTTGTCATTTCGATGCTTGCTGATGAATCTATTTCAGCACAGGGTATAAATACCTCGGGGAGGTCATCATTGTCCTCTGTCCCATGTTCAGGCACGAAAACAGAGCTTTGCTTTTGTTGGCCGGGGGAGAGTGGCGTCCTGTGCACAAAGTCGGTGACTGCGGCCCTTGCCTTGGCTCCCCCGTTTGTGGCCATTGCAGGATGCCTGAGGGTTGTCTTAAACTGTCCCTGGGCTGGGTCGAGTGTCCACTCCATTCCTCCTCACACCCTCATCCCGGAAACACGAAGGGCACTGTGTTCCATTGAGATCTACATAGGATGATCATTTTAACTTGCAGTAAACGGAGGGAGGTACGTGTAATCTGGTGGATTTGGACCTTAAACATCCACTGAAGATTGCTGTCAAAAAAATATGCACCTTTTTTTTTTTTTTCCAGTTTGGCTAAGTGTAGGCTCTGAAGCCAATTTTGTAGTTTGATAACACTCAAGTGGAAGATGTCTTCATTTTTAATGACAGAAGCTACAGTTAGTTACTGAGTATCACTTCAGGGCAGAACATTATTTGAAAGTCTGATAGAAATCCTAGATGCCAGATTTGAAAAAGTCTTGTTTTTTTTAATCCATAAATTTCACTTTGGTCTGGGCGTATTCTTAACTCCAAATAGTTGGGACTTTTCTTTCTCCTATCCATGGAAGCTTATAAGATATTCAGCACCCCCACCCATATCTTTCTTTTTTCTCTTTTGTATGTGGAAAAACATATTTTTGTACCATATCTCATGCTTTGAAGAGAAAACTTTTAATATCTTCAGGGCTGTAGAGTGTATTAGTGCCGCCCTTCACGGAATGTGATATAAAAACATTCTCATGAAAACCGTGGATCTGTTATAATTAAGACTCAGTTGTTTTTAGTATCTTAAACTTAATCAGTGTTAATTTCCCAATGCTTCAGTATCACAATAAATACGTGACTGAGAACAGAAAATCATCTAGAAAAGAAAAAGGACCAACCACGTCCCAGTGCTGGATTTGTGTGGATGGGTCAGGCTTGATGTTCCGGGACCTCTTCCTCAACGAAGATGCTTCGATGGCGCGTGAGCCTCTCCTGAGCAGACTCTCCGACACCAGTCAGCACTACCTGCCTTGTGGTTCCTTTTGCTTCAGGTTTTAGCCCCCGCATCATTTCTGGTAACAGAGCACAGCAGCAGAATTCCTTGAAAGCAGGCCCAGGCCCTTGCGCCTGGGTCGTATTCCTAAAGGGGAGGTGAACGCAATGGAAAGGCATTTAATGCAAGCACAGCAGGCCACGCCGGCCACGCCAAGCCCGTCTCACACAGGGGTCAGGAAGGAGAGACATCAGGGAACTGGGACAATGTCGTTAGGGCTGTGGCAGTGGGAAGTAACCAAGTGGGGCCATCCCCTATTGGGTATTCAGTAAGAACATGCAGGTTGGGGGCGGTAGTTGGGAAGATTATAATGCGGCTGTCACACGCCTAACGGGCTGCCTAGCAGGGAAGATATAAACACCTCCGGTTGCCCATCTGGCCCTGGGATTCGGCAGACATGCGGAGTGGTTAAGAATCACAGGTGTCAGATGGCCAACACAGAACCTAGACATTGTTAATACAACTTGTCACTAGTGGGAGTCCTGAATTGCTTCATTTCTGTAATCCCTGGTACCTTCTAAGATGTTTTTGATAAATGATATCTGCCTTACTGGTTGACACCTGATAACTTCTCCTTGATGGGTTTCGAATTGGCTGACTTAACCAAAAAGCCAGCTCTTGCCATCCAACTGGTGTTTTTTGTTTTTTTTTTTCCTTTCCTAAAGAAACCAGTGGGTAGTTTTAGACCAACTGATGTTAAAAGGAATTCCTAAGGCTGCTAAGGTGTCAACCGCCCCACTCCCAACTTTTTCTTTTTTTAATGCTGTATCACCTGCAAAAATTTTGTTTATGGCCATGTGAATAGCTGGACTTTTGCTCCTCAATTGTGAATAATAGAATTATATATATTTTGCAGGATCTAGTGCAGTACCCTTAAATGCGTATTGGATGACCATCAATATCATGTATAGAATCTGGTATAAACAAACTTTATTCAGCATATCGAGTTCTGTGTTTTGCTCTTCCTCGATATGTAGGAGATGCACCAGTACTAGTTTTTCTCTTGTGGTGGCATAAAAAAGTCGATTGTCATTTGCATCATCTGCTGAAAACCTGTGGCAGCTAATGGTATTATGACCATATGTCCTAACGTCTCTGCAGATTTAAAGGTTTTACTGTAGTGTCAACTTAATATCCGCATGTGTGTTAAATCTCTGAATACCGTGTAATTCAATTGATTTCTTGTGATGGTGATGGTGATTATTAGCGCACACTTAAAATCTAGCAAAGCAATTATTTCCCTCTTCTTACGTGGAAATCATATTTGTGAGGTTTGGTACGTATTCTCGACAGTGTATTCATGATTCAATTCATACTTTGTGTATCTGGTTATTTTGTATAGCATTTACTTTGACACTTAATATAATTCATTTGATTTGAATATAATGGTGTGTGTGTGTGGTGTCTGTGTACACTGTAGTTCCATGAGCCTTGGGAAGCTGATTCTACAAATATATAGACATAAATGTATCAGGCTTATTTTGGTTTTTTTTTTTTTTTGCAAAGCAATATATACATTCCTCTTATTTATTAAATCACTGGCTTTGCTGTTATGTAGAGGTATTTGTGAATCTCAGAACAGAATTACCAATATTGTGAAAATTACAACTTAATAAATGTTTATTGTAATTTTGTTGCACAGACTTTAAATATATTTCATTACTTCTAGCCAAACATTTACGGAGTTTCCCCAATTTTTTTCCCTTTTCCCTTTCTCTTTTGTAAAGAGTTCCCCCAATTTTGACATGTAGCAGTGATTCTATGATGAGAAGAGTCACAAAACCTTGAATTTAAGTGTTCAGTTGGCCGTAGGGTTGCCGGATAAAATACAGGCGCCCAGTTAAATTTGAATTTCAGATCAAAAAAAAATCTCCAGCACTCTTTTAGTATATTTCACATGAGTTATGTGAAACTGAAATTTAACCATGTGTCCTGTATTTTTACTTGCTAAATGGGACGACACTAACAGAGGAATGCAATTGATGTGCGCCCCTCCACCCAACCCTGAACCCTGAACCGGCGCTTTCGTGGGTGCTAAAGATCCTTTCCTTAGCAAGCACTTAGGAATAAATGCAACACTACAGTCAAGTTAAATCACCATGACCCAGGAGTACTGCTCCTGGCTGTGTGTGTATGTCACATATTGCAGAGAGCAAAGCCTCACATAGGTCCGCAAGGGGACGGTTTGAGGCCAGCCATCGTGATGGTATTTGGAGGCCACCCATCCCTGGGAGAGCAGGCAGGTGAAGGGAGGGCGAGGCGGCAGGACGACGCAACCATTAGTAGCAACAACAAAGCAGAGTGAGAAAGTAGACACCAGAATGCGTAAGAAAACTGTCCGTTTGAGTAAATTCAATACTTGTGATTAAAATAATCGTTTTGTAAGAACGCATTTAAAAAGAAAAAGATTCAGCCTGGCGTGGTGGCACGTGCCTGTCTGTAATCCCAGCTACTCGGGAGGCCAAGGAAGGAGGATCACTTGAGCCCAGGAGTTTGAGTCCAGTCTGGGCAGCATAGTGAGACCCCCCCCATCTCTAAAAAAATTGTTTTTAAATAAATACAAAATAAAAAGATTCAAATGAAACACATAGGTTGGGAGGAGGACGGGAATAGGTAGCAGGGATCAGGAAGAAAGCAAAATAGGAGCAAGACCTCGCCAGGACATGGAAGTCACCAAGGGAAACTGACTCGCTCTTGGATTTCGCTTGTGGGAAATGAGACAGAAATATCCATACTTGGGTACACACACAGACACATGGCAGTTAAACCATTCCCAAAAGAGTACCCACGCCAAATGTGCTTTCTCTCGGTCCTGCTGAACTATCAGAGTCAACCTAACAGGTGGGCAGGAGGGTGGGAGCAGGCAGGGGGCACAGCGGTCCCGCCCGTCCGCTGGACTGCCAGGCTCCGCTGTGAGCCTGCTGCACAGTGAGGACGGGCACGTGGGCTGTGGCTACACCAGCTGCTCTGCTGTCACTGCCTCGACCTTGTCAGGGCTCATCAGCCCCCACGTCTCAGCAGCCTGCCGCTCTGTGCAATCGGGGTGGCTCCGCGGTCTTGCATTTAGACCGTCCAGCATGCACGGTCTCTGGTCATGCTGTCCTTCCAGCGGCAGTCAGTGCCTGCGGCCCCATCCCTTCCTGCTTCTGTTCTTCCTTCCTTTGTGTGGGTCCACGTTTCTACTTTGGGTGGGCGGCAATGGTAGGAACTATTAAAATTTAAAACGTGAGCACCCGATGGCCCAGCAAATGACCCTGCTTTTGCGCCTCATCCCCAGGACAAACAAAAGCAAACATCCATAGGATGGTGTATAAAGGGACTTACAATAGCACTGAGTTCAATGGCAAAAAAAAAATTTTATTTGAGGACTGAAGCACCCACAAAAAAATATGAATCAAGGGACACCAGGAGAGCTGTTCTTTTTTCTTGTCTTGTGCTTTCGAAAGTCTGGATCCTTCACTTTGGGACAACTTAGCAATGCGTTTGAGTGGCCTCTCTGGACCAGGGGTAGAGCCTGGCAGCAGAAGATGGGAGAGAAACGGGCTCAGCAGAAGTTCCTCCCCACGCCCAGTGCACAAAGGGACACGTGTTTCTCCTGTTTTGTGTTTAGAATCCAACACAGTGGCTTAGAGCAGCCATCATTTAGGAGTCGGCCAACTACAGCCAGTTGCCTGATTTTGTAAATCAAGTTTGACGGAGCACAGCCACACTCATTCCTGCATGTGCTGCCTGTGACTGCTTTCACGTTACAAGGCAGCAGGGCCACAAAGCCTAAAATATTTACTGTGTGACCTCTTACAGATTTCTCGGATGACCTCCTCGTCTAGCCCTGTGCCGTGCAATACAGCAGCCACGAGCCACGCATGGTTACCGAGCGCTAGAAATGTGGCTAGCCTGGATGCGCTGTAAGCGGAAATATATACGTCAAATTTTGAAGACATTGTGCCAAAAAAAAGAATGTAAAATATCCCATTAATAATTTTTAATATTGATCACATGGTTGAAATATTTTGAATATAGTGGGCTAAATAACGTTTATCATCAAATTTTATCTGTTTCTCTTTTATTGAGTGTGGCCACTGGAAAATTTTCATATACACGTGGCTTGCTTTGTATTTCTATCAGACTGCGTTGGACTACGTAGACGGTACAGACAGGGCCACATGTCACAGCTCCAGCTTCAATCTCAGGTGTTTATTAACTGAAGTACGGTGACAGTAACTCCTTACTCTGCTGCCTTGATGGTTCTCGGGAAGGGAGGGAGCGCGCTCAGTAGCTGTATGTCTGACACGGGCTCGGCGCATCTGTGCTGGCAAACAAATGACCCTCAATGGCTTGAGTCCCCCAACTTTGGACACTCCTTCATTTGCACAGTACAAATTACTTGCATCTGAGCCTAGGAATGTTCTCCTCCTGGTATAACCTATCGGTAACAGGAGAGTCAAGCTCACCCCTCAGGTTAGTCAGTTCTGGCTTGACATTGGCTGCTGCCTTGCAAACCATTGTCAGGTGAGGTGGAGAACTCCCAGTTTTCCAACTGGAATTAGAGAAATGCAGGTAGGTGAAGGGGAAGGCTCTATAGAGTGATGCATTTTCAGGACCACAGGCTGACATACAAGGTAACAGGAAAGAGACGGTGACTACGTGCCCCTGCAAGTGATGGCAGTAATTCTCACAAACTAAGGGCCTCTGTGTGTCTAACTCTGCTGTACCTGCCCTGGCTTGCTGAAATTGCACAATCGCTCTGCTAAGAAGGGATTATCTCTGTAATACAAAAGAAAAAACCCAGGCTCAGAGAGGTCGGGGAACACTGCCCAAGGTCAAATGGCTGGTCCCCAGGGAACCTGGGCTTGCGCCTACTCTTTCACGTCACCTCCCTAAATGCAGAACAAAACTGCACCCTTTAGTAGCTCCCTTCTGAGAAGGTTGTGGCTTTTGAGAATTTTTTGAATTTGTGTTAATTGGTGGCCCTGATGAAACAATGGGTATAGATCATGACGATCAAAAAGCTCAAATAACTCCAATCTTTTTATGCCACAGAGTGGCCACTATAGAGTAATGAGAAATGGTATTTGCTGTTTTACAGTTTACCAAAATTTTTTTTTCATTTAAGCCTCACTACACATTCCTGTTTGGTATGGGGCTCAGAGCGGTTAGAGCTGCGCAGGACGGCACAGCTAATAACGCGCGGGTCAGGACTGAGATCCAGCAGCTCTGACTCCACGGAGTGCAAAGTCCAGGCTTCTCTCGCTGTTGTCAGAGTCACACACAGCCGTCTTTTCTCTCAACGGTTGGATGCGTTTAGATGCACGCATCCAGTCCTTCTCGGCCACTTAAACCAATCTCCAACGGGGCTGGGAAAACAAGAGCTTCATGTTCATTTACAATACATCAGACACCCGGGAGAACCTGAGCTTGAAATGATCTTTTCTGGACATTTTTCATCCTTCAGGGGTCTTGATCGAGTTGCCCTATTCAAAGAGGCCATGTTTTTATTTATTTATTTATCACATTTTTAAGAGACAAGGTCTTGCTATGTGGCCCAGGAGTGCAGTGACACTATCATAGCTCACTGCAGCCTCCAACTCCTAGGCTCAAGCATTCCTCCTGCCTCAGCCTCCTGAGTAGCTGGAACTACAGGTGGGCCCCATCACGCGTGGCTAATTTAAAAATTTTTTATAGGGGTCTCACTGTGTTGCCCAGGCTGGTCTTTAGCGTCTGGGGCTGGGCTCAAGGGATCCTCCTACTTCAGCCTCTAAACTGCTGGGATTACCAGCATACCTGGCCAAAGAAAATATGTTTGACTATAATTTATCTTGTGCCAGGTAGGACAAAATTATGCTTGCTGTTCACCTCAGGGATCGGATAAGACAAGGCTACAAATCTGTAGGTTTCGACAGACTACAAAATTGCTCCCCTGAGCTTTCGGATCCTTTCTTCATACTGCACAGCCTGTGTGAATTGTATAAAAACATTTGAATGTTATTCCTACAGGATTTTTTTTTAAGTATAGGAAAAAAGTGAAGACTTGGAGGATTAAAAATGTTCACTCATTCATCCTTTCATTCATCCGTTTGCATCGGTATTGGTAAAAGATCGCCCACATTTTCCACTCTCATTCTCTCACGCACATACGTGGAGTTTGCCAGAGGCCATGAGACGTGGGCTGTCTCAGTGGAATGAAGGCCAAAGCTGAGACAGGGACCCAGCTGTCTTCCGTTGAGCTAGACATTAGAGACTTGCAAAAATGTAGAACAATGCCACTCTCCTTACTACATTTTTTTGTTTTGCAAAGTATAGTTATTTTTCATAAAAATATCTTGTTTATGGTCACATGGAATGGGTTTATCCTTATTAAAGTAAATTAATACATGTATTTTTTTGGTTTCTCAGTTTTATTTCTAATTTGGTAATTAGTTCTAACAGTATTGTTAATTCTAGTCAATAGATAAAACCCACAAGAACACAAACTTTGGGGTCCTCAGGAAGTTTGAAGAGTGTAAAATATGTCCTGAAACCAACATGTCTGAGACCCTCTGGGAAAGGTAATTCATCACGTAGGACACAATTGAAAGCTACAAGTAAGTGTTGAGTGAACAATGGGTCTTGCTCCTGTCTGGTCCCCCAAACACCATGTTCTCCTGTCCTCAGGCCACCCTTGTTACCAGTTTCTTGTGACTCCTGTTAGGGATATGCAATGACTACATGAGCAAATATGTATATATCATTTTTAAACACAAATAACATATTATACACACTTTTCTGGACCCTGGTTTATTTTCTTTTACATGTATCTCAGCCAGCTAGCCCATTCTTTGAATGGCTACACAGTATCCCATTTTATGGATGTACCATAATTTATTTACTCAATCCCTTGTCGATGGACGAGTGACTATTATCCAAGTTGTTGGACTTAGTGAAAACTGTAAAACATTAAATGATCAGTTTTGCCCCTAGTCTTCTAGGAACTAGGCTACAGTTTGCCTTATATTGACAATACATTTTCACCTTTCTTACCTTTATTTTTTGGTATCAAAATTCTTCTTGAAGGGTTTTAGTTCAATGATTGCAGGTCTCTGTTTAAGGGTTGGTCAGAACATCATACTATCATTAAAAAAGCTGATTTTAGAAAGCTGAGAGTCCATATATAAGTGATACAAATATTCCATACATATCTGCATGTTTAGAAAACATTTAAAAGAATAGAACTGGAGAAAACAGAAAAGGGAGTGGATCAATATGCAGCCCCGACCAGAGCTAGAAGCTATGAGCTCAGGCTAAATGATCTCTTCTGAGATAATTTCTAGAGTTACATGATTGTGGTACCCTTTTCTTTCTTCATTCTACTTTAGTATTTTCAGTCATATGTGTATATTTTTACACTTTTAATTTGGCTATGGATCTCACGAAGGTCTCAAGTTAGACTTTAGAATTTATCTCTAAAAGTGATTATTCCTATAGTCACAGATTCACTGACGGTTTTTTGTTTTTTTTGGATCAAGACTTTCCTGGAGATCACTGATACTCTTGAAAGCACATGGTATTCGTCATACAACTTTAAACTTTAAACACACCCTCTGTCATAAGCATGCAATGAATTAAAATCTTTAATAAATCCTGAAATTCTCCTCTGAATAGCACAAAACATTGCCTTGTGTATATATTCTAACATGGTACATATTTAAATAACTAGCTTTAATTACAAGCATTACTTTATTAAATGCAAGCATTTAAAACAGGCATTTACAACATAACCCAATTTCAGCATTTCTTTACTTTTTTTTTTTAATACTCAAGAAAATTTAAGTGGTCTGACCCTCTCTTTCAACCTCTTGAGTTCGGGTGAGTAGTGTATTACTATTTAGAGAAGAAATGCTCTGGAAACGTTGAAAGGCTGAATTCCTACAAGGAAAAGTAGCTGTTTTTCTATGGTTTTGTCTTGGGGGAGTTGGGGCACGCTGCAGGGCCGTGAAGATCTGAACTCGCCAACGAGGTGCAATGCTGCCTAGCAATGCCTGCGCGGCTCGCTCATGCCATGGGCTGCGACCAGTCACCATGTCTGCTCCTAAGGTCCCTCAGCTCGTCAGACTTCACCCCAGGGCGGCGCAACCTAAGCAATGAGCAAACCACAGCGCACATCTTCCGGCCCTGCCCTTGAGAGGCGGCTGTGTTTCGGAAGGGTAGGAAGAACCCTGTTTGGACCCATCGGGATAGGAGGAAGGAGGAAGACGGCACTTAGTTCTTGCTCTACCAAAATGCCTCCCTTCCAGGCCCCTGCGTTTGTGGGAGTCCAGCCCGGGGTCCCTGCCTCTGCTCGCCCCCGCCAGGTAGCGGGGACGGGGGAAAACGCCTCCGGGCCCCTGTCACGATTCATAACTCAAAAGAGCGCAAACGTTCACTTGGACCACCGCATCGAAGCTGCTCTGTCCTCACCTCCGCCCCCGCCACGACCCTGCGGCCCCGTTTATTATCGCCGGGGCACCTATCGCTAACTTATCTTACGCATTTGTTCGTTTTCTTCCCCTGGACTCTGGGGTTCCCTCTGACGCGCCAGCACACTGAGTCGGCTCACACTAGGAGCTCGGCGTCCATATTTGAATATGCAAAAGGAAGAATAAACACTTTCCAGACACTTCAGGCGCAGTCCCCTCCTGTGGCCCCGTAGGAGGAGTCAGGTTCGAGGTCGTGACTCAACGGAGTCACGGTGCTTTCGGGGTTCGGGGAGACAGGCCGGAAGGGCCGTACAGACTCGCCGGGAACGGTGGGGTTGTCAAGGTGACAGCCCTTGGCCTTCCCAGTCCAACGGTGACTCCTTCCTATTGCCCAGCTCCAATTGGGCACACCTTTTCTGAATCCCCCTTAAGATTGGCTGAGAGGCGCGGCTTGAGCGCCACAGAGCCTTGCGATTGGTTAGCGTTCGGGGAGATGTAGGGCCAGCCAATCAGCGCGCGAGTTGCGTGTGGCGCGTGCGTGCCGCCCGGATCCCTCCGCCGCCGCTATCTCGGGAGGGAAAGGGAGGGGACGGGAGGGGACCCGACTGGGCCGGCGGGGTTGACCTCGGGAGGCCGAGAGGACGCTGGTTGTCGCAAATAGAGAACCGAACAGAGCCGAGCAGCTTTGCCCAGAAGAGGCTTCCCCTACTGCTAAGAAATCCTCCCGCAAATTCAGACTCTCGCAGGACATCCTAAAGAAGAAATAAAGTAGGCCGGGTGCGGTGGCGCGCGCCTGCAATCCCAGCACTTTGGGAGGCTGAGGCAGGAGGATCGCTTGAGCCCAGGACCTGGAACCTGCAGTGAGCTATGATGACACCACTGCACTCCTGCCTGGGCGACAGAGCCAGACCCTGTCTCAAAAATAGATAAAATAAAATAACGTAAATAGAAATTTTAAAAGAGCACTTACCAAACAAATCATGAAAACAGAGGACCGCTAATAAAAATAAAGACTTAAATTGCCCAAAATGTCCAAAAGAGGTGCCCAATATATACTTCCCTCTATGCATATGTGCGCTCATCAGTTACTTCCAATTTAATAGTAAGTACATGTAATGTTTGTTTTTCCATCCTTTAGATATTTCCCTTAGGATAATGGTCTCCATTTACATCCAGATTGTTGCAAAAGGCATTAAGTCACCCTTCGCCATGGCTGAGTAGTATTCCATGGGCGAAAACCTACCTAACGGGCACAATGAACACTCTGGGTGATGGGCACATTTACAACCCTAACTCAAGCATTACAAAAGAGATCCTTGTAACCAAAACCATTTGTACTCCAGTAATACTTTGAAATTAAAAAAAAGTGCCCGATATACACAAGCGAGATTCACAATTTCTGCACCCGCAGCACCTTGTCTTCCCGTGGACGTTTCTGGAGCTGCTCTGTGACTCAGCTGGTGCTGGGTGCTGGGGAAGAGCCCCAGGGAACCACAGGAAGAAGAAACCTGCTGTCATGGAACTTTGGCTGGAGGCACGGGAAGGACTTAATTTCAGATGATGAAAAGTGCAATGGGGAAAAACGGGGTGACAGGATGGAGTATCTGGGCGCTACTTTGAATTGTAGCCGTAAGCTGTCAAATGTGGTGGGGGAGGTTTACAAACAAGGAGCAATGTTCTTGAGGCCTTTTACTTCCTGCACAGGAGACAGCATAGCAAAGGAAAGGGAAATGCGCGTGCACGCACGATGTGTGTGCGTGTGGAAATACGGCCTCTTTCCATCTTGTCACACCAGCTATCCAGCTTCCTTCACCATATGTGCTTGCTTAATATGCTAAAGACTTTGTATAATATTTTTCACGATCCTTTTCTCTAGAAGCCTGGCTTCTGAAGAGGGAACTTGACACTTACGTAAGAGGAGAAAGAAGCCAAGTCAAGTCAGAGGGTGGAGAGTCAACTCGTCTGGTCACTTTTTCCTGCCCTGTTAGAAACAAGCAAGAGAAAAAACCACAGCAAGCTTCAGATGGCTTCCTGGCTGGTGTTAAGTTTCTTTGGTCTGTTCTTGTGGGATACCTCTGTTTGCCTATTAGCACTTGGCTAATAAGGATTTATGGTATATTGCCTTGTTGGTGATGTTGAATCACAGGGTGTCGCATAGAGAGTAGCAGAAATGTAGCCTGTGCCCTCCAAGTATTTTGCTTGAGTCTACAGTGGCAGATTATCTGTGAGCTGTAGGGTACAAGGCATTCATGTAACAAACAGTTACTGGGTGTCTGCCACGTGTCAACACAAGGAGAAAGGTCCCTGTTTTCATGGAATTTCATTGTAATAGGGGGAGACAGAAGATTACAAGAGTAAACCAATTAATCATCAGGATGATTTAGCCTTGCACTGTGAAGGAAGCAAAACAGGACAGTGAGTACAGTGCCGGAGGGTATTTAACCATTGTTGGCTGCCAAGGAAGGCCTTTGAAGGCTGACATTTGAACTAATGACAAACGTCTGTCAAGAGAAGTGGGCCAATTCATCGAAAATTAATTTGTTGAAAGCCAATTTGCCAAATAATCAATCCACTGAATTGTCCAGATTGACCAATTTACTAAAAATGGTGTTTTACAGCTTAATTTTCTTGACTTAGATTTGATGAATAAGAACATGGTCTTCCAATTTTTTTCTTGAATATAAGAAAATATAGTTTATGAATAGATTCCTGTTTAGTATGTTGAGGAACACCCAGCCAGAGAACCTTGCGCATTACTCAAATGCCCCTTACGGAGCATCCGTTTTGTGCTGGGCTCTGTGCTTGGCATGAGCTGAACAAAACCAGCCAAGATCCCTGCTCTCGTGAAGCTGACATTTCAGGAGGGACTCAGATCATGAACAGGTAAACAGAGAGAGTAAATTTTAATACTGTAAGGAATAACTGAGTCCATTCTCCTTATAAAAAAATGGGAACAGGGCAGACAAGATGACAGCGTCTCTTGGCACCTCTCCAGTCCTGGATCCACCCTCCCTCCCCAGAGGCCATCACTGTGGGCAGTTTAATGGACATCTGTACTAGTTTCCTAGGGCTGTTGTAACAAATAACCTCAAACTGGGTGGGTGAAAACAAGAAAATTGTATCCTCTCAGTTCTGGAGAGCAGAGGTTGGAAGTCAAGGTGTCAGCAGGGCTCTTGGCAGGGGGTGTTGGGGGAATCCTTCCTTGCTCCTCTGGCTTCTGCTGGCTCTTAGCATTCCTTGGCTTGTGGCTGCATCACTCCAGTGTCTGCCTCTGTGTCACATGGCCTTTTCCTCTGTGTCTCTTATAAGGATGCTTGCCATCAGAGTAGGGCCTGCCCAGGTAATCCAGGATGATCTCTTCGTGTCAAGAGCCTGAGTTACACCTGTAATGCTCTTCGTCCAAATAAGGTCACATTCACACGTTGCAGGTGGACGTATCTTTTCGGGGGAGCCACCACTCAACCCACTATGATATCCTTCCAGTTCTTTCTCTACACACGTATGTTACTGTATAGAAAATATATATCATATATACCAACGAAGACATTTTTAAACACCATTGGTGTCTTGTATGTATCTTTCTGCAACTGTACATATTCTCTTTTTTCATTTTCTTTTTTCTTTTTTTAAGTAGCGAGAAAGGGAAGCACAGAATGAGGAGTTTGACTGTAACTGACTGTGAGCCATCAACGGAGAAGTCAGTGCCCTGGATCAGCCTAGTCATAGTTTCAACATAGCCTTCCGCAATTTGCTTTCTATCTCTCAACAACCTCTTTGAGAACAGTCTTCTTATTTTTAACTGATGCGTATGGTATTGCACAATATGCATTATAATATACTTTATTAGCCATTTCCCCATTGAAGGACTTCCGTTTGCTTCCAATTTTTTACCCCGGGCTTGGTGAAGTTAAAATAGTTATTACGGTCATCAGCGTTCTGGGGCCCTGCTTTTATTTTTTTAAATTGTGAGACATGTGAAGCATACAGAAAGACTGAATATAGTGTATAAGCACAGTGGGCGGAATATTACGTGCACAGCACGGACTTGCCACCCAGCTTAACGGGACACGACCAGCATCGTGTCAATCCCTCCTTCAATTTCCCTCTCATTTCCTCTGGAAGAAACCAGTGCCCTGGATGCTGTTAGGCCTGCTTTTCTTATGTTTTTCTAATATGTATGGATTCCTAACAAGAACTTTTTGGGGTTTGCCTATTTTTGACCTTTCTGTAAAAGGAAACATACAGTTTGTACTCTTTTTTTTTTTTTTTGCTAAACATGCCGAGATCCACCACGCTGACGCACTGCAGAGCATTCAGCCCTGCTGCGCAGCATTCCCTTGGTTGACTGTATCCCTCTTTCTGTTGAGGACGCTGGGGCGTGTGGCCACATTTTCTCTGCTTGCTCTGGGAGCTGGAGAGGAGGCAGGGAAGCTGGACTCTGAGATGTCACCTCAGGCACATCTGGCGCTGGGTAACTGGCACCCACTGATTTCCACAGCCTTTTGGGTGTACCCAGAGGGTTGATGCAACCACACTGTGGCAACCAGCAAAAGAAACCAGTCCACAGCCCTTTAGCCAGATAAACTGGGGACCTGGCTGAGTCTGCAGTTGCAGTCACCCCTTCACCTTTCTTCTGGCCTGACCTGGTGGGGTGGCTGTGTCAGCAGCGGCTACCAGTCGTGGTGCGGTGACTTCGTGCCCCTCTGTGCTTCCGTCCTGGTCCCTCTTCATCACTGCTTTGGTTAAACTCGGGTAAAAACAATTGGAGGCTAGAACTTGTTCTCATCTAGTGCGGGCTCAATATACTCCTCATCCAATCCAGCAACACATCCTGCTGTTTCTACCTTCCAACATAGTTCTATGAATATATATTAATAGCTGTTTACAGATTTGTATTTACATAAAAATAAATTCATATGTTTATACATAGGTATATAGAGCTATACGTAGGTATCGCCCACTTAGATATAGAGAGAACAGTGCCTAGTACATAGTAGGTGCTCAATAAATAAATACGTGTTAAATAAATGAATGAATTTATATTCTTTTTGGTTTGAGGCCAATTCAGGAAGTTAGGAATCTTGGGAAAACATGGCTAAGAACTTCCTCTTTACCTTCTCTCACTGTTAATTGTCACTGCTTAGTTCTAACACCTTTAAGAAAATGTTGGGTGATGAGTGAAGAACAAGGAGAGTCTCCCACCTGGGCTGCAGGACTGGCAAACATGTCCTCGCTTCTTCTCAGTCAGGTGTCCGGTAAATCCCAGGCTGTGATCGCCTGGCTCGCACACGTTCAGGCTCCCAAACTGGATAATTCTGATGAAAAGAAATTGAAGTGTAAAGTCAGAAGATGTAGACGAGACATGTGGGCTTGGTGGGCACAGTAAGGAGTACAGACTCATCTCTAAGGAGTGGAAGCCAATGCCCAGCTCCAGTCACTTGTTGCCACACGACTCTGATGTTGCCAGAACGTCTGAGTTTCCAAACAAAGCCAAAAATCTAGATTTTAATGTGACGTCTCCTAATTTTTAAGCATTAAGTCAATAAGGTATTCAAAACAACTTTTAAAATGATGCAAGCATACAAAACACACAAGGCAGAATCCACGTTGTGGAGCCACTTGCTTGCCAACTTTGATGGAAGCCGTTTAATTTTAAAATCATGGTGCCTGTTCCACCCTCTCGGTCCTAGGGAACCCTGAGACACGGAAGCTGTGATGGACAGATCCTGGCATGGGGCTCTGACCCTCCCTAGCTCTTACCAGTGGTTTCGTATCTTCAGACCAGCTGGCCTGGGCCATCGCACGTGGGTGATGAATGTCTCCAAGTTTCTCCCAGGGGAAAGTGTAAGAGAAATGGCCTTTGATGACTGCTTCAGTTCGAATGCTTTTGGCAGCACACTATGACACTCGACTCCCCACTGGCTTAAGCCAGGAGGATATTTATTGTTTACCCAACCAGAAGCCCAGGGCTAGGCCAGCGGGGGCTTGCTTCCGCAGCTCTGTGGGAGGATTGAGTATTTTCCCCCTTCTGTTCCACCATCCTGTTTCTTTCTTCGACCTTGTTTCTTAGGGCCACAAAATATCTGTTTTTCCCCCCTTCTGTTCCACTATGCTGTTTCTTTCTTTGACTTCCTTTCTTAAGGCCACAAAATATCTGTCGCAGCTGCATGCAAAACACCCTTGCTCGTGAGGCAGCGGGAGGGAACTGTTTTCCTGAGGCACCTATAATACTCTTCCTGCGTCTCATTGGTCTGAACCTGGTCACATGCCCACCCCAGGCCAATCACCACCCAAGGAGAAAGAGGAGCGTTGTGATTGGCTTAGACCTGTGGGTCTTTAAATCGGGGCGCTTTTGCCCTTGTGGGCAGACAAAAGACGTTCCAAGGGACCTGGAAGCACAGATTAATATAGTGCAATTAATTTACAGACCCTCACCCTCTTATGAACTTGGTCTTTACAAATGCCAGAGAAAGCATGTGTCTTCTCAATTGCCCTTCGCAGACTTAACCATAAAAGAGGCTCATTCATAACTCATCCCGATTTGTACTGTGGTGCCCGGCCCGCAGGTGTGAACAGCAACTGGCACGAAACCCTCTTTTTATGAGCAACGGGCCACTCTCTTGTCATTTCTCCTCCTAAGGATGAAGTATGGCTTGGGTTGAAATACTGTGATTTGAGAACAACCAAAGCCGAGAAATGTATCGATCTGATCCTTTTAAGTGTAACGAATATTTTCCAGTACTTCTAAATTTTCAAGATACATTGAAGAACATCTATAAGGACATTTTAAAATGTAACTTTTTTCTGTTTTGGTGTGCATTGCTCGATATGGTAGACAGAAATTTACTCACATCATGGCATACTTATGCCAGTTACACCCAATCCTCATCTTACTTGTTATAAAATACTCAAATTTTTAGATGTCCATTTAAGCCTATGACGAAAATAAATGCCAGGATACAGATCGTGACGTTGGGCACAGTCCTTCCGGAGAGACTCCAAAGTTGGGATTCTGTTAGCAAGGAAGGCAGTGATGATATTACTGAGTAGGCACCCATCAGTGTGCACCACGCTGGTTTTCTTTTCCAGCTTTTCCCGTAAGACAGATAGTTTGGCTTTTTCCAGCTTCACCTTAGCATTGTGGCATTTGTTTCTATGTGTACAAAGAAATATCCTGCTTTGAGAAGAGAGGAGAAAAAGAAGATTCCTATTGTCCAAAGCATGTGGACTATCCTCAGGTACATCTGGTTTCTACCTCAGCTGTGGGTGCCATTCTTCTTCCAGACCATCAGTTTGGGCCTTTTTGGGAAAACTCCTTGCTATTTCCAAATACTCATGGCTTTTAATGAAACTCCTTTCAACACATTCCAGAGCACGCAGTATGTTTGCATGAATTTACTGTATTGGTTAATGGTCTACTGTATCATACTGAGAACTCTGCAACAGGAAAAACCTAACTGAACACGTGCCAGGGTGGGAAAAATCAAAAGAAATATAGGTGGGCTCACACTTGGAGGGAGAAGCAGGGAAAATCCACAGAAATGACCCAGAGGTCAGTCATCTGATAAAAGCGTAAGTGCATTTGGCCTGGCAACTTTCTAGATTCTTTTTTCCTGCCTAGGCTGAGGTGCAGTGACATGATCATAGCTCACTGCAGCCTTGTTCTCTTAGGCTCAAAAGAGCCTCCCATCTCAGCCTCCTGAATATGTGGGACTACAGGCATGCACCACCATGCCTGGCTAATTAAAAAAAATTTTTTTTTTTAGAAATGGGTTCTTGCTATGTTGCCCAGGCTGAATACCTTTTATTATACCAATATTTTATTTCTTTTTATTTCGGCTTAGGTACCTGCAAAATATTACACCAATATTATATGCTAAATGTATTCCTCTGGAATGTATATTTTGATACTGGCACACTATGTATTACTGTGTAGCATTATTATTGAGATATGTACATACATGATGCATTATTTGTCTGCCCCCCCCCATTCCCTCTCCTCACATACGTTAACAGAAGGGCAAGAATTTTGCTGTGTTCACTGCTGTATCCACAAAGTGCCCGGCACACCGTAGGCGCTCAGAAAATATCTGCAGGAAGAGCAAACCAATAGTGAATGAAAGAAAGCATTCATGAAGGAGTCAGCGACCCCTGACGCCTGGCTGCCGGGACTGCTTTTACCGCCTTCCGCCTCAGGTGAGGGCGGGGAGCCGGAGCCCACCGCGCCTGCGCAGGCCATCCCGTCCCTGACCAAGGGTTCGAGTCCCGGCGCGGCGAGCACTCCTTTGTAAGGCCGGCGCGGCGGAGGGTTACAGGCGGCGGGGCGAGACTGCTGGGGGCGGGGCCGGCCGGGTGTCCCGCGGGAGGCAGCGGCGCGGGCTTGGGCTCCGGCTCAGTCGCGCGCTGCCCGCTGCCGCGCCGCCGCCTGCGGTCCCGACTGCCGGCCCTGCCCTCGCCGCAGCCATGTCCAAGGAGACGGGGGCCGGGCGGGAGGAGATAATGGAGTGCCAGGTGATGTGGGAGCCGGACAGCAAGAAGCGCACGCAGATGGACCGCTTCCGGGCGGCCGTGGGCGCCGCCTGCGGCCGGGCGCTGGGTGAGCGCGGGGCGCGCGGCCGGGGCCACCTGTCGGGGCGGGGTGACCTTCCTGGAGACGGGAGAGTCCCTCCTCCCGGGCGTCGCTGGTGTCGCTGCCAGGACCCTCCTAGTTTTGGGGTGGTCTCCTGATGCCCCGTTTCTGCTGCTGGGGTCGGGGCAGAGAGATACTTGACATGGGGGACCGTCTCACTGGGGTTTTGCACCCCTATCTGTGGGGGGTGTCACCCCTCCGCAGCATCTCCTGACTGCAGCATCTCCTCTGCATGTGGGGGTCGCCCTCTCCCTGGGAGGGTCACCCCTCTGGAGGCGGCAGCCCCGCTGTTGGCTGTGAGGTCCCGAGCTGGGCTTTCCTACTTGTGAGGGGCTCCCTGCTGTCTTGGCCTCCAGCCAGAGGGGGCGTCCTCCAGGACGTAGGGCCTTGCTGACTTGTGGGGGTCCCTTGCCGGCTCACAGTACCTTGCGCTACCCCTCTCGTCCCCCCACGCTGCTTCTGCGAGAGGCCAGCGCCTGGAAGGATGGTCAGGGGTGGGGAGCCCTTCCCATTGTGTTTACACGGCCGGCCCCTGAGCGAACCTGGCCAAGGACCCTCCTTCCGGCCACCACCTTGGGCCTCGGAAACCACCCGTCTGGGCGAGGAGCGTTCCACGTGCTCCTTCCTGAGCTCTAGCCGGCTTGTGCAGCCACCTGCCCCCACTGCCTCCCCTGCGTTCCTCAGAGATTTTCTACTCATCACAGCTGCCGTCTCTGCTTCTTGCCTCTCAGCCGGCTGTGGGGACTCCCTTGTTTGTATTGGCGGCATCACTGTCCTTGGTCATCCCCACATAAATGGAGACCCGAGTCATCTGGCCTGCACCAGGAGCCTGCCCCAATGACATGGCTTTCCTGCGTCCCCCCTTTCCAGCCCCACGCCAGGGTTCTGGGGGCCTTCTTCCCTCCTCTCCCAACAGTGATTGGTTTTTCAACTTCCTGCTTTCTGGCCCTGCCACCTCCAGTGCACCCCGCTTGCTGCCAGAGGAATTCATGTTGGAGCACGGGTCTGGCTTTGTCACTCCGTGGCTCAGATGTTTTCAGTGGTTCTTTGTTGACCACGGAGTTGCAAACTGCCACCTGGCAGCTTCCAGGCCTCCACAGCACGGTGGAGCTTGTGCTGAGTCTCCCCCAACTCCCTCTCACTTGGGGTGTGTCTTATTACTCTCAGGGCTTCCACGCTAGTTGATAAATCGTGTTGGATGGGAGAAGAAGACCCTTGACCCCCAGGAAGAACCAGGGGGCTGAGTTGTGGGGTTACATTCTTCTTCTGTGTCACCTTGCCTTGATGCCATCTGTTTCCTCTGCCAGCAATAATATAATACTGATCTCCTGGTGCTTGTCTAGCCCTGACATCCCAAAATAATTTCCCACAAGGGCGGCCCTGGGAGATGGGCGAAACCTCCTTCCTCCATGGGAGGTGGCGAAGAGAAGGGATCTGTAATCTGGCTGCCTGGATGTTGCACTGGCTCCGCCGCTTACTAGCTGTGTAATCAGGAGAAGGTCATCCAATCTCCCCATGCCTCAGTTTCTTCTTCTGTACAATGGGCATAACAAGAGGACCTGTGCCAGTGGGTGGGTGTGAGGGTGACATGAGCTGGTTGGGCCCAGTGCTCAGCTCTGCACCTACACATGTTGCTCAGGGAACACGAGCGAGCCCTGGGAGCCCCAGGCTCTGCCTGCTGAACTCCTGCCTCCTTCGAGGCTGTCAGACTGGGGGCCCCCGGGCTGGGTTTGATCTGCAGGCACACTGTTGAGTAGCCTGCGTTTACACGTTGGGTGACCATACATGAAACGTAAGATTTCCAACTTCTGAAAACCCCAAGGCCTGTAACGCTGGCTGTGTTCCCACGTGGCAGCAACTGGTGGGAGTTTGGGGTGGTGTTTAGAGCTCACTTTTTGTCCTTTCCCCCTCTTACCACTCCTGATGGCGAACTTCCACCTGCTTCTCCCCCTTTCACGTGCCTGGCCCTGGAGGTTTTGGGCTTTGCTTTAAGATCCAACTCAAATGCCACCTCTTTAATTATTCTAATATTTTCCCTTTTCCTCTGCTTGCCAAGTGTATGTAATTCGAGCTTTGCTGCCTTGCCTTTTTGTGTATTTGTGAGCATTCTTACTGCTTAAAGATAGCACCCACGGACTTGTACCCTCCGTGTCTCCGACAGTGGCTTGCTTGTAGCCAGTATACAGTATTGACTGGATGTGCACAGAGAGCAAGGCACACATCCTCAGATGCCCCATCATCCTTGCTCCGGCCCTGGAGGGTGCAGGGAGGGCGGGAGTGGTGTTCCCCACCCTGCCTGCCCCTCTGCGAGCTCGTCTTCCCAGACACAGGTTGGCGGGAGTTTTCTGTGCCTGCGTTTCAGGAGGTGCAGGGCCCTGTGGAGCCGCATGTACTCTTTTCCGCTACCAGAGCCACAGGTCGGTTTGTTCCTGTCACTGCTTCCAGCCCCTCACCCGAGGCTTCCCTGCACACGCATGCAGGGCTCAGGGGTGGTCTGATGCAGCCCTCCTCAGGCCCAGCCTGCGGCTCCAGCCCAGCACTTGGGCGTGTGATTCCAGGTCTCTTTCGCAAGGCTTCAGGGGACACGCCTAACGTACCAGCCCTCTGTAATTAGGGAGCAGGGAGGTGGCACCGGCTTCAAAGAACATGCTCTATTGGAGGACTGTGCCAAGTGTCTACCACAAGCTGCAAGTCTACTCTGTGTGCACAGAGCTGGGATAGAGTTTGCCAACAAATAGAAGGCTCAGTCCCTGTTCTCTGATAGCTCAGTGGAGTTGGAGGAGAAGGCTCCCCATGCAGATATAGCGCCACAAGTTAGACTGTGCTTATTTGTTTACACATACATACATACATACATAGTCTCACTCTGTTGCCTGGGCTAGAGTGAGTGCTGTGGCGTCAGCCTAGCTCACAGGAATATCAAACTCCTGACCTCAAGCAATCCTTCTGCCCCAGCCTCCCCAGTAGCCGGGACTACAGGCACGAGCCACCATGCCCGGCTAATTTTTTGTCTCTATTTTTAGTTGACTGGCTAATTTTTTCTATTTTTATTAGAGACGGGGTCTTGCTCTTGCTTGGGCTGATCTTTAATGCCTGACCTTGAGCGATCCTCCCGCCTCGGCCTCCCAGAGTGCTAGGATTACAGGCGTGAGCTACCACGCCTGGCCCCAGAGTCCATATTGTTGGGCATAATGGTTAAGATGTGAAATCACTGCCTCGATGCTTTTGTGCCTTTTGGGGACCCATGGTGGTGAGTTTACATCAGCAAAAATCAAGCTCTCCTCCCCACCAGAACATTCCTCAGCCATGTTTTTGAACTGCTCAGATGTCCCTGCCACTCCTTAGGTGTGTCCATCTTGCGATTGAAGACTTCCCTTCTGACGTTTGAGCTGTGTGTCATTTTATTTTATTTTTAGAGAATTACGATGATTTGTACCATTGGTCAGTTGAGTCATATTCAGACTTCTGGGCAGAGTTCTGGAAATTCAGCGGAATTGTCTTCTCACGCATGTATGATGAGGTAAGGAGAGGTTTTCCTTGTGTGTTGTCTTTTTCTGTGGCTGTGTTTCAAAGTGAAATGTTAATTTTGGGGAATACTGAATCATATCTCCTTTTGCAGCCTCACGTTGACAGGAAAAAGTCATTGTCCCAGAGAATTGGCACTAACTTATGGACCCCATCGAGACCTTGCGGTCTGTGGGTCCTCTGTTGCGTGTAGACCCCAGGCCCTGTGCTGGGAACTCAGTGATCCTAAGCACTAAGTAGTAGGATCCTTAGTAGTAGATTTTTTAAAAAAAATGTTTCATTATGGTAAAATACACATAATGTAAAATTTACCATCTTAATCTTTTTGAAGTATACAGTTCAGTGGTATTAAGTACAATTACATTGTTTTTTTAAACTATCAGTAGTTTTGTTATTTTTCTAACCTGCATTTTAGAGAACTTTTCAACTCCTTACACTGTAAATCAATAAATATCTGAGGAAAGGGAGTCCTGTTATTCAAAATATAATTTATTGTCATTTTGGGGAAAACCATTCTGAAAGGTCGATCTGTCGGCACTTTGAGAATAAAAATCAAGGTTCCGGCACCCTGAGGAAGTAAGCAGGGTCAAACTTCCAGAAAGTTGGGGAGGAGGGGCAGGTGGTGTCTGGAGCTCAATCTGGTGTCGCGTGTCTGGTCAGAGCCCCGCACGTTGGACGAGTGTCTCCTTTGGCTCCAGCATCTCTCGTGAAGTGTAGGTGCTTAGTAAATATTTGGCGAAAGAGGAAATTACTGGCATTTATTAATATTTCCGTTTTCAGTTTCAAGCCTTTAGGCTAGTTCAAAGTTCAGTCTATAAAATGATTTAATAATGGTTTGGGCCAATGAGGTAGCTGGCTTCCCAGGTGGCAGACTCACTTTTATTTATCTGTGGTGAAGATTTCATGTACGCGTGTATCTTCCTTTGCGGCTGTTCCCTATAGGTCGTCGACACATCAAAAGGAATCGCAGATGTCCCCGAGTGGTTCAAAGGCAGTCGTCTCAACTACGCAGAAAACCTCCTGCAGCACAAGGACAATGACAAAGTTGCCCTTTACGTTGCAAGTGAGTCCTGATAACACACTGATGTTCTAGATGATGCGTACATGCAATGCCACCTATTTGGGGAGACTCCGAGGCATGCAGAAACCACAGTATAGAATTTGCAAATGATATCTTGGCACCTTTCTGACGTAATTAAGACTTATGGAGACTGTATTTTTCCTGAGGAGGAATAGGGGCAGTTTTGTGGTCATGTTTTACGGGGGAAATGGAGATATCCAATGTTACCTAACTAGCTTGAGTCACTTGGAGAGTTAGTGGTGGAACTATGGCTAGAATCTCTTCCCATTGGCTTCTCCTTTTAAAATAAAGTTTAAAGAATATTCCAATTTATGTACTAACCAGTCTCTGGAAGAATTGTAGTGAATGACATATTCTGAATAAACTAGGAGTTTTCTTAATAAGGAGATAGTGTGGTTAGCGCCCTAATGAAATTAGTCTTTTGATAAAGTTGACTATTTGTGAAAGGTAACATTGGATGTATCTAGTATTGTTAGAACTTGAGATATTTCACATAAGTGCATTTTCCCCTTTGAGTAGTAACACTTTATCCATTTTAGACACAGTGTGTTTTGTTAAGTTGTGGGGAAATAGGCTTCACTAGAGGCGATGGAACATCATGGAGCCTCTTGTTTTCATGACTCAAGACTTCTAGGCTGGGTGCGGTGGCTCACGCCTGCAATCCTAGCACTCTGGGAGGCCGAGGCCGGAGGATCCTTGAGCTCAGGAGTTCGAGACCAGCCTGAGCAAGAGCAAGACCCCGTCTCTACTAAAAATAGAAAAATTAGCTTGGTCTTGTGATGTGCTCCAGTAGTTCCAGCTACTCGGGAGGCTGAGGCGGGAGGGTCGCTTGAGCCCAGGAGTTTGAGGTTGCTGTGAGCTAGGCTGATGTCACGGCACTCTAGCCTGGGTGACAGCGAGACTCCGTCTCA
>CAUYSK010003798.1:0-25934 GCA_963575035.1 Avahi laniger | reverse complement strand
TATATGTTTACAATGGAATATTACTCGATCATAAGAAACGACAATGATCTAGCACCTCTTATAGTTTCCTGGACTAAACTTAGGCCCATTATCCAAAGTGAGGCACCACAAGAGCAAAAGAACGGGATCCATTTGTACTCGCCATCAAACTGGTACTAACTGATCAACACTAGGGTGATCACATGGCAGAAATATTCTCCAGGGATTAGGGGGATGGGGGGTGAATCTACAACTAAAGGACACGGGGAGCACTAAAGGGAGGGAAGGGCACGCCTTTAACCTGCATTTGGGTGAGGCAAAGACATAAAGTGTAACTAGAATGTTTGTACCCTTACAATACCTTGGAATAATAATAAAAAAAAAATTTCACTTTCTATATAGAGTCTTAAGATAACCTGTTGTTGCTTCAGTCACAAATGGAGTATCTATTCTTATAGCAATTCAGTTTACTAGACTAGATAACAATGAATGAACTTCATTAAGACTACCTGACAATAATTAACAGTCACAAGTCATGTGAACACATGCACACAACATATATATATGCACACACACATACTATCCCAGTAACTATTTTTAAAGAGAAAAGGTATTCTTTTAGGATAATAAATCTAAAATATCCAAGAAAAAATTGAATGTGAATTTTTGAAAAGAAAAAGAGAATAGGATCACTGAAATAATTTTAAATCAGGCAAATTCAAAACACAACATCAAAATAGTTACATTATGAAATGCAGCAAAATATTAGTTTTTTCCGTACATGGGCTATGACGCAGTTATCACAACTCCTATCTCCAAAAACAGTGTACAAAGATGAATTACACATGGCTGCTTCTGTCACTCAAATCATGATGAGAAAAGTAGATATGGATTTTTTTCAAACAGCAACAATTAATATTTATGTAATGCCTTGAATGCAATAGGTGCTTTCACATGTATTTATTCATTTCTTATACAATCCTACGAAGTAGGAATTATCATAACTCCCATTTTATAAATAAAAAAGCTCAGAGAAAGTAAGTTACTTTTCAACATCCACACTAAATAATAAGAGATGGAGCAAATTTTCACAACCATATTTTCTAATTCATAATTACCGTGGTCTTTTTTTCCCTGCATTTCAAAGTTGAAAGTGAGGTCTGCTTGATTAACACACCCTATTTTACAGCAACATTTCACTTACCTAGGAGCCCTTTATTCAGCTTGCTTGGATATATGAAACAGACAAAGAACAAAAGATATCTCTAAGTATAATATATATTTCATAGGCAAAAAAAATTAAGATTTCATATTTTCTCATAGTCAAGTTCATTCAATCCTACTTGCTTATGTTGTATTTCCAAACCTAACAATGTTTTAGTGCCCCATATAGTCCACCCAAAAAATGAAACTACAGGGTCTCTTCTAAAAATCACAAATGCAATGGCAGGTTCAGTAAGTAATCTAATAGAGTGGGTTGTGAGTGGAGCAGGGACAGAAAGTGTACAGAGGGCATGGTATGAGAACCAGCTAGCCAAGGCTTGGGAGATCAGAACACAGGAATAAATCTGAGAGGAATCTATTCCTGCCAAAAGTCTCTTTCTGGTCCGAAGCTACTTTAAATGGCCACTAGACTTGCCTTGACTATTGCTCTGCAATACCTTCAAGGCGCCTAATCCCTGACACTACTGCTCCCTGTGTCACCAACCCCTGTCCTCTTCTCTAACTAGGGTAAGACATGGGCTTTGTGGATGTCAGTGATGAAATGTTCCCACAAATTCAAAGGTTCACCAGGATTGAAGGTCCATCCTGATGTATGTGGGATTTCAGTTTAATTAAGACCAGATAAAAAGAAGGAAATCCCATCAAACAACCTGGATGAACATGAAGGACATTATGTTAAGTGAAATAAGCTAGGCATAGAAAAAAATATTGAATGATCTCACTTATATATGGAATCTTAAAAAGTCAAACTCATAAAACCAGAAAGTAGAATGGGTGGTTACCAGAGGCTGCCAAGGAGAGGAAGGTATTGGGGAGATGTTGGTCAAAGTGTACAGAATTTCAGTTAGACAGGAGAAATAAGTTCAAAATATCTATCATACAACATGATGACTAAAGTCAATAATAATATATTACATACTTGAAGATTGCTAAGAGAATAGATTTTAAGTGTTCTAACCACAAAAAATAAGTATATAAGGTAGTACATCTGTTAAGTAGTTTACTTTAGCCATTCCATAATGTAGCCATACATCTAAGTATCACATCATACACCATGAATAGATATAATTTTCATTTGTCAATTTTAAAAGGAAATAAAAAATTAATAAAAATTAATGATGATGAATTTTGTCTTGGTAATTAATGACATTCCTCTAGATGAGTATCAATAGGAATCAAATTGTTCCATGGTTCCTTTCTAAGGAGCTCATTAAATTAATTTAGAAAAGGATCAGGGCTCAGGGGTCAGAAAGAGAAGATCAGATATTCAGGTTTATTACTGCTATAGCTGACTTAGGGTAACAGACTACCTGGTGAATTTACAAACCAGAAAAGTATACTTTCTTGGAGCTAATGATACAAAGCCATTAGTTTAGGACACAGAAGAGTTGCAGAAATGTTCATTTGGGTTCCATAATGTCAAGACAAAATTGAAATCTTCAGTCTTCCTAGGACAATCTTCCAATGACATATAGAAATCCCAAGTCATGATAAACTACATTATTTCAAAATAAATTGGTGACTGTAAATTTAGGAGTATCTGAAGTTTCAAGAGACTTGGAAGATGTCAAATAGCTTCTAATTACTCATTGAAGGGGGTGGGATATATCACGGCACAGATAGAGTTCATGGATAGGGTTTACACAAATATAAGTGCATATGTAGCAGGTTATCAACAAGGGAGGATCATTCCAAATGATAAATGGAGTTGGAAACGTTGGAAAAATAGGAAAAATATGTTTGTGCTTTTGGGCAAAAAAAAGGTGAAGTGCCAAGTTCAGTGGAGTGACATGTATAGTCAGTCTAGCCTTTAAGACATGATGCCCATCTTTAAAACATACATCCAGCAGTACATTAAAATGGACCTTAACATGTTTATACTGTTTATAATCTCTGTTCTGACACCTTCCCTAGCTATTATTATTATGTTTACCAATCAATTACTGATCTTCCTAGATATGAAACCATTTCCTCACTTTCCTACTTACAATCTAACCTCACTCCTCAGACCCAACAATCAGCTTCTGCCTTCGAACGTTCCCTTCCCTCCTTATCTATATCTTAGATGCAGCCATGGCCACATTTATGCGTTTGCCCTCCTGTCAAAGCTGCTGCCCTCCATCATGCACCCTCCACTCTAAGAGCAGGATCAAAAAATGACTGCAAAGTTCTCAAATCAGAGAATCAACTGAAGTGAACGGTGTTCTGTGAGGGTCAGGTGTTCTGGAGGCTAACACAGAGTGTTGACACAGAATTGAAGGCTCTAGATTAAAAGCTAAAGGCATTAAATTAAAAGCAAAGAAAAAAAAAGCTACCATATGATTTATCTGTGGGGTCAGTTTTGAATATCAGTGTGCTGATCCCTCCTCCTGACAGCAATCCCAGGCTGACAACTCCTTCAAAACCAGAAGATATGGCCTTCTTTTCTCCTAATATACAAGGTAGTCATTGTCCATTGAGTTTCCCTTCCTCAATGCATGAGGCAAGGGAAAATAAGATATATAAGGTAGTGGGGTTCCCTTGTGAAAACACAATCAATCTTTCTTCAAAAATTTAAAAAAAAAAACAAAACTGAAAGAAGACCATCATTCTGAGAATCCAAGAATACAGCCCTGGAAATAACCTTGAGAATTTCTAGACAGCTTTGACTCAGCTTTACAGAATCTATTATTCTGACATGGCATCATATTTAATTAAAAGCTAAAGATGTAGCTAAACACTTAATTTTGTCTAGAGGTATGACTTGTGCTCCTGGGTCAAGACTCCCTGCATCTTTGCCAGCAGGACCAGATTCTCTGTCCAGAAGTCAATATTTTCAGTCCTTGAAAACATTTCACTCTTGAGGATAGGTAGAATACTGCAAATTCCTCCAATCCATGATACTAAGGTAAAGGGGCTGAATAGGGGTCAAAGCTTGAGCTTTATAGACTTAGCACAGGAAGCAAAAAGAAATTAGTAATTAGTTCAGTCCAAGATATGACAAGCAGGGTCAAACAGTTTTGTTCAATAGAGGCTACGATAAGAGTTTAAGTATAGTAAGCACTGAAAGCCACCACTGAGACATAATCGAGCATTAAGAACTAAGAAGTACTGGCAAATGGGAGGAAGTAAGACTAGGAGAAAGTTATGAAGACAACTCAGCCATCCTTAATAGTCCACTTCCCACCCACGAATGAGGCCAGTGGAATCCAATACAAACTCCCTGCAACTATGTTCTACTCTAGTGCCTCAGGGAATTTCTCTAGCTTCTATTTTCTACTCTTTATTTTGAATCCACTTTCTATATTAAGGGACATCCGCCTTATCATAGCACTTAAGCCAGGCTCTGTCTCAGTTTAGTCCTACCCCTTTTTGTAAATCCTGCACCGATGGAGTGCCCCAAGACCTTATTTATCTGAGGGAAGATCAGAAAATGAGACCCAGAGATGCAGCATTTCTTGACTATAAAAGAAACTTATACCTGGTCTCCCTTCTTCCCATCTCTCCTGTATGCTGGTTCACCCTTAATACTGTCAAATATTGCCCAAATAACAAATCATGTCGCTCCTTGATAAACTCCCCATTGACTTCCTTTTGGCTATGTAGTAAAGTACAAAGTACTTACACTGGCGTACAAAGCCCTTCTATCATAATCAAAACTGTATCCTTAATAAATCTACTCTATCTCTATTGCCGCCATCGTCATAATCTTCCACTCTTGCCCTCTTCATTCTAGAGTCCTCACAGCTGAAAGATCTTGTTTCTTCCCTACATAAAACCCTTTATTGCCCTATGAATAAAATCAGATCTTCTTACCAAGACGTATAAAGCGCTGTCTAATTTGTCCTCCACCTACCTCCCCAACATCATCCCACGCCATGCTCTTCCTTCCCTGAACCTCAGCCCCACTGGCTTTCTCTCAAGTCCTTGGGTTCATTGCCATCTCAGAAACCTAACACATGCGGTAATGGTTCTTGAACACTAAAAACCTGAAAAACGAATAGTAAATCTTCTGTGAATTTAAATTCTGGTAAAAAGATAACTTTACAATTCATTACTAAATGAATATTTAGGAATACCAGAATTATTCCTTTCCAAATAATTGATATAAGTATCACATAAATATAAATTTTCCTTTAGTGTGAATAGGCCAAGGAAATCTTTCCTGGAGCTTAAACCTCTTATTCACAGAAATTTTTGGAAAATAGAATATATTTAATATATTATAAGGGGGAAAATACCCAAGATTGATAAGCAGAAAAAGATTGTGTGTAAATAGTACTGAAAAGCAAATGTTTATAGGTTATTCATCTCAAATTTTTATCAGATCTATCAATTCATTATTCAAATATACAATGTGGTAGGCACAAAAGAACTATTTTAGGAAGTGGGGACACCACAGTGAACAAAATATAAAAAACAAAAATCTATGCCCTCTCGCGGCATATTCTAGTAAGCTATACATATCATATGATTTACATAACTATAATGTAATTTACAAACAATATAATGAGTTTTGACACATCCATAACTTCTGCAACCATCACCATAATGAAGACACAGAATGTTGCCACCACCCCAAAAAGTTTCCGTGTGTCACTTCTCAGACAATCCTTCCACCTAGGCCACAGGCAATAGCTAATTTGTTTTCTGTTATTACAGATTAAATTGGTCTTTTCTAGAGTTTTATATAACTAAAATCATATAATATTTCTATGTCTGATTTCTTTTGCTCAGGAGTGTGTTTTTGAGATTTACCATGTGGTTTTATGAATGAGTCATCCTACTGGTAATTCTTTCTAGTGCTATGTAGTATTATATTGTATGAATATCCCACAATTTATTTATCCATTCGCCTATTGATGAACATCTGGGTTGTTTCCAGTTTGGGGAAATATTCATAAGAATGAGAAAAGCTGCTATGAAAATACTTATGTAAGTATTTAGTGAACATATGTTTTCATTTCTGTTACACAAATATTTAGGAGTGAAGCTGCTATATCATACAGTAGGCATATTTTAACTGTATAAGAAATTGTCAAATATTTTCCAAAGTGGGTTTATTATTTTACATTCCCACAAGTAATGTGTGAAGAGTTCCAGTTGCTGCATATTGCCACCAGTATTTGATAGTACAAGTCTTTACCTTTAGCCATTCAAATGAGGGTCCGTTGGTATGTTATTGTGGTTTTTGTTTGCATTTCCCTAATGACAAATTATTCAGAGCACCTTTTCTTGTGCTTATTTGCCATTCTTAGGTCTTTTTTTATGAAGTACCAGTTCAAATCTTTTGCCCATTTCATAATAAGTCCTTGGTGTTGGCATTATTAAGTTGTAAGAATTCTCTATTATTCCCATTATAATTATTCTATTAGATAGATGTGTTGCAAATATTTTCTCCCACGCTAGGCTAGACTTTTCACTATCTTAACAATGACTCAATGAGCAGAAGTATTTGTTTTTGATGAAGTCCGTTTCATCAATTTTTTTTCTTGTATGATTCATGCTTTTTGTGTCCTATCTAAAAAACATTTTCCTATCCCAAAGTTGTAAAGATTTTACTCTCATATTTTTTCATACAGAACATAGGTCTGTGGTCCATTTTGAGCTTATTTTTCTATATGGCATGGTTTACGCTCCATTTTTTTAAATATGAATATTCAGTTGTTCTGGCACCATTTGTTGAGAAGTCCTTCCATTTCCCTAAAATCATTTTGTCACCTATGCCAAAAATCAAGTAACCGTATATGCATGGATCTATTTCTGGACTCTTTAATCTTTACTGTTGATCTGTTTGTTTATCCTAATACTAATAACACACTGTCTTCAATACTACAACTTTATTTTAAATCTTGAAATCAAGGAGTATAAGTCTGTCAACTTTGTTCTTTTTCAATATTGTTTTGGCTGTTCTAGGTCCTTTTTATTTCTATATAAATTTTATTTTATTTTTATTTAGGTCTCACTTTGCTATGTTTCCTAGGCTACCCTCAAATCCTGGACTTAAGCAGTCCTCCTGCCTCAGCCTCCAAATACCTGGGACTATAGGCACATACCACTATGCCTCGCTAATAAAAATTTTAGAATCAGTTTATTTTTCCTACAAAAACTTCTGCTAGGATTTTGATTGGGTTGATAGAATTGTGTTGAATCTGTAGATCTATTTGGGGAGAACCAAGATCTTAATAATGTTGAGTCTATGTAACAGTTGCCTTTGGGCAAATTATTTAACTTCTATAAGCTTTTTTATAAAATGAGAGGTATCCTATAGCTTGTTGTGAGAATTAATTTAAATAATGTAGGGGATATGCATATTATAGTGCTCATTATAGTGGCAAATACATAATACTCAATACTTTATATTTTCTATAATTCTGAAACTGTTACATAGACATGTAAGAGCATTTTATTTGAGAAATTAATCTAGTATTTTGTAAGAGCTAGATACATTATTATTTTCTCACTTAAAATAACACAATACACGTTCCTGTTATCTAAAAATTTGCTATCCAGTATGTTTTCAGGAATGTATTAGATTTGAACAAGAGAGCTCTGTAAAATGAACAACTACCAGATTAAACAACCTAAAAAACTTCTCCACATTTCCTGCTTAAGAATGACTAGTACTATTTATATGGAATCTGAACATATCCAGCTTGTATTAAAAGACCTCCATTGTTTCTATAATCACAGTTCTCAGTATTCACCAAGACAGTTCCACTGGCCAGCCAGATTAGTCTACCAGCTACACACATCTTATGTTTTCTATTTCTACTCAAAATGCCTCATTTATTCTCTTCATCAATCCAATAGTTTCTTTCAAAGCCAGCTCAACATAATTTTATTCCTTCATTCAATAATTCTTTTAGGCCGGGCGCGGTGCCTCACACCTGTAATCCTAGCACTCTGGGAGGCCGAGGTGGGTGGATTGTTTGAGCTCAGGAGTTCGAAACCAGCCTGAGCAAGAGCGAGACCCCGTCTCTACTAAAAATAAAAAGAAATTAATTGGACAGCTAAAAATATATAGAAAAAATTAGTTGGGCATGGTGGCGCATGCCTGTAGTCCCAGCTACTCGGGAGGCTGAGGCAGGAGGATCACTTGAGCCCAGGAGTTTGAGGTTGCTGTGAGCCAAGATGATGCCACGGCACTCTAGCCCGGGCGACACAGTGAGACTTTGTCTCAAAAAAAAATAATAATAATAATAATTCTTTTAATTCACCATGTGTTCAGGATTCAAAATCAATACAGCATAATCCCTAACTTCAATAATAGAATGGTATGGTGGCAGAAACAGACAAGGAAATAGACGATGATAATATAGCATGATAAATGCCATGACTGTCGTATCCATAGAGTACCAGGAGCTAAATCTCAGTGGATGAGTGGGGAGTCAGGCACCTGACAAAAAAGGGGGCATATCAGGGGAGAGACTGGCTTATGCAGAGAAAGTGGGCTGGGGATGAGGGGGAAGAATGGTAAGTTCATGAAACCGAAGGTAGCTCAATATGACTACGTCTAGGATGCATACAGAAGAATTGTGAAACATGCAGTTGGAGAGGTAGTTACGGGCCAGATTTCATAGCTTTGTACGTAGGTATGATACAAAGTATTCTCTTTCCTTTGGTAGCAGGTGCTTTAAAAAAAAGGAAATTTTAAAAATAAAAAAGAGAAGTATTCTCTGACTAAAGTCCATCTCACTCAATATATCCCTCTAGTTCACATACATGCTATTTTTAACCCTTATAGGTTTATGTCATTCATTCATTCATTCAGCAAATGTTAGCAGAGGCACCATTTATTTTCTCTAATTGTTTCCTTTATGTGATTTGTCTCCAGTTAGATGGCAAATAAAAACCAGGTTTTTTTTTAACTTCTGAAGCCCTAATGCAACTAGTGTAATGCTGAGCACACAATACTCAATTCAATAAATTCTTCTTCAATTGAAATGTTAATAACTTACTATCATGTTATTTAAAATCATTAACCTAGATTTTATCTTCATAATACTCCTAAATTTACCTAGCAAAAAGTAAGTAACACAGGTAGAAAATTAAACTGCCAAGGTCTATAAAGTCTCTCTTTTGGGGGGAAGAAAAAAACTCTAGCCATTTGAAAGCTCATTCTGTGCCTTCCATTTCAGGCAAGCTCCCTGAAAGAATAACCTATCTCTATCTATGGGATCCTTTGCTCTACCATCCATCCTTTCTTCAAATCACTGCCATCTGCTATCGACCCAGTCCATCAGAATTTCTTTGCCAAAGTACCCAATGATCTTAAAACTCTGCAGAGTTCATTGGGTAATTTTTAGTTCTCATCTTTATCAACCTACCCAAAGTATATTACACAGGTGCTGATAACTTTCTTGAAATTCAATCCTCCTCTAGTACCCATGAGATCGCTCCTTCTAGAGAAAAACCTATTTTATAAAATATATCTTTAAAATACAACTTTTAAAATTCTGACAATTTTGATAAATTTATATAGATAAATGAATAGAAATAACTTAGTTTGCAACTAGAATTTAATATTTTAAAATAATTCCAAGCTATTTTCATTGGGCAGAAGTTCCAAAAAAACTAAAATTTCCAATTTAGCTTTGTGCAAATGAACTGCAAATTTTCAAATCTTGCCATATAATTTTTAAATATTTGTTTTAATAAATATGAGAAATGAATAAATACATCAATAAAGAGCCAAAGTATTGGCGCCACCTAGTGAAATTTTACTCAGTTATTTGAACTAATATGAAGCTAATATAGCAACTTCATAAATTTTGTATTACCAAATCAATAGAAACAACTGTTAAATACTTGTGCCTAGTAAAGAGTTCTTGAGCCCAGCAGGGCAGACCAGGAGGAAATGTATAGCAAAATTTTTGAAACCAGCTCCTCCTTCCAGATAAGAAAATTAACTTTTTTTAGGGCACAGAACTGAAAGCATTTCTTAATCAAAATAAAACAGAAAATTTGTCTAATGCAGGATGAAAACAAAAGAAGAGTTCTCTTAAAGACTTTTAATATTAAGGAAGATACCAAAAATTTTTTTTCATTGCCAAAAGCAAGACATATTCCTGAATAAAATATTCAGGTTGAATAAAAGTTAAAATTTGTATTTTTTAACAAAAGTTCTCAGTAGATTTAGAATGCAATATATATTCAAAAAGTGTATTGATACAACACTGTGCATGTAACAATTAAATAGATCTCAAGGATAGTTATGATAAGTAAAAAACTCACAATCATTCATTCAAATATTATGTTAATATTATTACATATTTTGTTATAACATCAGAAAATGTTTAAATCCAAAGATACTATAACACTTACTTTTTAAATTATTTTACTGCTTTAAAACTCATACTGCTAAGGCAATAGGATAAATGGGAGGAAAAAGAAAATTTAAGAATTATTCCTTTAAATTCAAATTTTACAATAAAACTGCTCATTTTTCAGATCTGTAATTCATTCAGAAAGCATTACTAAACATATCTACTTCACTCACTAACTATGGGTATACAAAAGATAAAACAGAATGCAAGATTCTTGTCCTCTAAGAACTATGGTTTAATTGGGGACATAAGGTAAACACATCCCAAAAAAGATTCCATATACAAGAAATAATGTTATTCAAATTAATCATAAGTTCAGACAAATTAATCATGAGTTCAGAAAAAAGGACCATTAAGCAATAAGGATCAAAACAAGCCAGAAATCTGAAGTCCTGGGAAGCAAGAGAAAGTGCAATGGGTTCGATACAATGAAAGTGCATTCCAAGACAATTTCAAGAAATCACTACCTATAATTTATTTTTATGTACTAGCTATTGTAGAAGTCAGTGTATCTGCTGAATCTATAGAGCCAAGAAACAGAGTAAAACTATTCAGCCTATCCCACACCACATTTACCAACTTTCCCAAGTTGTACCTCCTTCAGCTGCTCCTAATGCACAGGAGAGGTATTTGAAAGTGTTATTTCCCTGAGACTTTTTAAGGTGATTACTTATTTTTGCCTTTTTCCCCATCCCTTGGACCCCAAGATTAAGATATTTCTCCAGTTGGCATACCAGATATTTTCTTGCTTCATAACAGCTATTGAAAATTCTGCAGCACTCTACCACTGAAATTCCTTCCCATATTCTCATTTCTATTCAGCGGCATTTGGGCAGCTGAGACTATGAAAGATATACAGAATGAGAGACATTCGTTCTTTTCACAGAAAAGGAGGTATTTTTCTTGCTCTTCAGTATGAACCAGCTGTTTATGCCTTGGATCCCTTTGCTTATTATCTTCTCCTGGACTTGACTACATTAATTATCTCAACTGTGTATTTCCGCAGCTCCTCTCTTTCCATCAACTATTCCAAAAATATTCATCCCTCCAAAAATAAACATCCCCTATTCCGCTATCCTCTCAATCTACCATCTAATTTTTCTGCTTCCCTTTACCACCTAAGTTCTGGTGGTAGAAAGTGGAAGAATATATGAATATACATATATTCAAAGTTCTAACACCTGGCCCCATTTCCCTCATTCATGGAATCCCTTAATAACTTTCAGCTGCTACCAAACTGTTCTCTCAATACTTGGAATACTTAAAATACTTACTCTCTCAATACCTTTTATTAACTAAATACAAAGCCTCGCTCTTGTCCTGCATTCTTCTCCATTATTTCTTCCTTTAAAAAACTTACTGCAATTTCACTGTATCTTTTTAAATTATGTTACATGTTCCTATGGAACATGTAAGAACAACAGAAAATTAAACTAAGCAAAAAAGAGAAATTAAAATCACTCATAATCTCACAACTTTGATGAAAACAATATAAATATTTTACTATGAATACATGTACATATATTTATAAATACCCCTACAAATAATTGTGCAAACTATTTTACAATCTGCTTTTTTAATTTAATAATTTATCATTCATCTTTCTATAAAAATAAATATAATTTCTGAGGTAAAAATTAAATATAATTTCTACACCCAAAAGGGAGTTTTTGAATCTCTATCCTTCCTTGGTATCTAAATTCCCTAACTCACTTCCTACTTCACTAATTATCTCTCCTCTGGCTCTTCTACCAGGCCTCACTCCCAAAGATCTCTTCTGAATTTTCTTCTCATCTCTGTATCCCTTCTGTACTTCATCATTTCATCACTTATGGAAAAGGCTTCATCTTTCCTCATTACCTCAAAATTAAAATTAAAAATTTTTACATCTTAGGAACAAATATTTGCTATGACATTAAAGCATTGAGAAAAATGCCCTGTACAATACAGTCCCTACATTTCAACTAGCTCATTCAATTTAATTCCTTATTCTTTATACAGTAAAGAAATAAATAGTGATTCTTTTTATTTTATTTCTCTAGTTTCAGGATGTTCTGATAGAAAAAATCGGTGGTACAAATCTTCATTTTGAGCAAAACATTTATTAGCTTTATATTAGACTAAATATGCAAAGAAAATATCAATACTTTCACACTGTCTAATTTAATTATTAATGCTCTCTGATCAACTATTCCAAAAATATTCATTATATTGAATAGAAGTGGAGATAGTAGGCAACCTTGTCTGGTTCCAGTTCTAAGCAGGAATGCTTTCAATTTTTTGCCATTCAGTATGATGTTGGCTGTGGGTTTGTCATATTTGGCTTTAATAATTTTGAGGTATGTCCCATCTATACCCATTTTGTTAAGAAGTCTTATCATAAAAGGGTACTGAATTTTGTCAAATACCTTTTCTGTTTCTATTGAGAGGATCATATGGTCTTTGTTTTTGCTTTTATTTATATGGTGAATTACATTTATAGATTTTCATATGTTGAGTCATCCTTATTTCTGTCGAATAAAGCCCACCTGTTCATGATGAATTATTTTTTTTGATGTACAGTTGAATTTGGTTTGCTAAAATTATATTGAGAATTTTTACATCTATGTTCATAAGGGTATTGGTCTGTGGTTTTCTTTTCTGTGTGTGTCCTTTCCTAACTTTGGTATCAAGGTGATATTGACTTTGAAGAGTGAGTTGTGGAGGATTCCACCTATTAAATGTTTTAGAATAATTTCTACAATATAAATACCAGTTCTTCTTTGCAGATTTGGTCAAATTTGGGTATGAGCCTGTCTGGTCTGGTACTTTTTTTATTGCCATTTCAATTTAAGTGCTTATATTGTCTGTTTGGAAATTCTATTTCTTCCAGATTGAGCAGAGAGAGGTTGTGTGTTTCTAAGAATTTGTCCATTTCCTCCAGGTTTTCAAGTTTCTGGTCACAGAGATTTTTATCATATTTAAAGACGATGTTTTGTATTTCTGTGATATCACTTGTGACTTCTCCTTTTTCATTTTTAATTGAGCTTATTAAAGTCCTTTCCTTTCTGCCTTTGGTCAACCTACCAAGAGGCCTATCAATTTTGTTTATCTTTTCAATGAACCAACTTTTTGTTTCATTAATCTTCTGTATAGTTCCTTTGTTCTTGATTTCATTTAGTTCTGCTCTTATCTTGTTTATTTCTTTTCATCTGCTGGGTTTAGGATTAGTTTTCTTTTCCTTTTCCAGTTCATTGATATGATTCACTAGTTTATTGATTTGTGATCTTTTTGTGTTTTGGATCTGGGTATTTAAGGCTATGAGTTTTCCTCTCAGGGATGCTTTTGCTGTATCCCACAGATTTTGATAACTTGTGTCCCCATTATCATTTATTTTACAAACAGACATCTACACAACAATCCACCCATATAACATTGAATATGCAATCTTCTCATAAGCTCATGAAACTTTATCTAAAATTAATCACATCCTAGGCTACAAAACAGGTTTCAACAAATTTAAGAAAATAGAAAATATACCATGTATCTTCTCAGACCACTGTGGAATAAAATTAGGAATCAATTTCAACAAAAACACTCATATCTACACAAAGTCATGCAAATTAAACAATTCGTTGCTGAATGATTGCTGGGTCTAGGAGGAGATTCAGATGGAAATCAAGTTTCAATCTTAAATACAATAGTATGAATTATTCATTTTCATTGAGTTACTTTCTTTTTGTCAAAAACAGCAATATGGTACTTAGATCCGGTAATACCCATTATTTCCACGATCTACTTATTTGTTTATCATCAATATGAAGTTTAAAATAATAATTTGGAAATTTTTATACTATTAATTCATTGATGCTTCACAAAAACCATCAATTTTCTGAATTAATAGTAAACCACAAAAAGTACACTTTTCAAATCTAACAAGTTAGATGTAAAAATAAAATCCAAAACTTTAGTCAAACTAACCTCAAGGGTTTATTATATTTGGTCTTAGGACTGTAGTACACAAAGAATCTGTCTCTTTAAAGTAATAAAATATGAATATTAATGCTTTAGGGCACTAAATAAGTTTGATAAATGAACATGTGAGGCAGCCTATTCTATAAATTCAGACCTCAATAGCAAATTATTGAGAAATCATTTTCTTTCTCATTCCAAAGTTGTTGTAAAAATAAGTAAAATATCCCAAAATGTAATTTGAGAACTTCAATGTGAGAAGGTGCTAAAAATACAAATAAAATTTAAATAAAGCAGGGTGACATTTCAAAAGGCTCATTCATTTGTACACCAAGCCATACATTTTATTATTTTCTGTCATAGAGAAGGATACTACATCTTTCCTGGGAAGAAATAGTCTGGTATAATAAAAAGAGCATAAAATTTGAAATCAAATGTATATGAGTTCTACCTACAGGTCTACCACTTACTAACTGTGAATCATCAGACATTTTAACATGTATCAACTGCAGGCCTTCATCTGTAAAATGAGAGGATCTCATTAATATGATGATTACATAAGACAAAGCATGAATATAACCTAGTACAGTGTCTAGCACATCATCGACATATAAAAGATGGTAATTCCCATCTTTCTTTCCATCTTTTATGTGTTTGGCCAATTGTTAAATGTTTCATGTGACAGATCTTGAGACAATCTCTTAAATTATGCCAGAATTAAAATGTCTCCTTCAATATACATAATTTTCCTGGAAAATATACTAGAATTTTTTGTTATGTTTTTACATGGTTTTCCTGATTCTTGGTTTTATAAGCATCTTTTTTAAGGAATATGCCTCATTTATTCATTTGTTAAAATTTTGTTGCATTTAATAGCCTTTGAAAAAATAGTTTTCTTCATTTTATACACAGAAAGTTTCAGTAAAGTATTTCTAAGCAATTATCTATTTTTTTATTTCCAAATATTATGGGGTACATACATTTTGGTTACACAGTTTGCTTTTGTATCATCAGTCAAAGTTATAGGTGTGCCCTTCACTCAGATAGCATGCATTTTACCCTTTAGTTGTGAATTTAGCTATTCTATTCTCCCCCTTCCACCTGGCTGATTTACATTGAGTTTTATTTCCCTAAGGGCACATTAAGCATTCATCGATTAATTGCAATTTAGTATTGAGTATATGCGGTTTTTGTCTTTCCATTTTTGCGATACTTTTCTTAGAAGAATGGTCTCCAGTTTCATCCAGGTCGTTACATTATGGTTGAGTAGCACTTCATGATATGCATATGCCACAATTTATTAATCCACTCATGAATTAATGGACACTTCGGTTGTTTCCACACTTAGTGCTTGTGAAATGTGTTACAATAAACATTCAAGTGCAAGAGTCTTTTTTATAAATTGTCTTTTTTCCTTTGCGTAAATACCTAGTGGTGGGATTGCTGGATCAAATGGTAGGCATACTTTTAGTTCTTTGAGATATCCCCACACTACTTTCCATAGAACCTATACTAGTTTGAAGTCCCACCTACAGTGTATAAATGTTCCTTTCACTCTGAATCCATGCCAGCATCTATTATTAGGGGACCTGTTCATAAGAGCCATTCTTGCTGGAGTTAGGTAATATCTCAATGTGATTTTCATTTTCATTTCCCTGATGATTAGATATTCTGACCACTTTTGCAAGTGTTTGTTGGTCATTAGTCTATCTTCATTCAAAAAGTTTCTGTTCATGTCTTTTGCCCACATTTTAATGGGGTTGTTTGATTTTTTTCTTGCTGATTTGCTTTAGTTCTTTGATGATTGTGGTTATCATGTCTTTATCAGATGTATAGCATGCAAATATTTTCTCCCATTCTGTAGGTTGTATATTTTCTCTATTAATTGTGTCTTTAGTTGTGCAGAATATTTTTAATTTGATCAGGTTCCATTTATTTATTTTTCTTGTTGTGATTGCTTTTGGGGTCTTCTTCATAAATTCTTTGCCTAGGCCAATGCCTATAAGAGCTTTTCCAATATTTTTTTCTAGAATTCTTATAGATTCATGCCTTAGTTTTAATAAAATCAATTTACATAAATCAGTAGCTTTCACATACACCAACAACAATCAAGCTGAGAATCAAATGAAAGACACAATACCTTTCACAATAGCAACAAAGATATTAAATACCTAGGAATGTATTTAACTAAGGAGGTGAAAGACCTGTGTATGGAGAGTTACAAAACCCTGAGGAAAGAAATTGCAGAAGATGTAAACAGACTGAAAGAATATCATGCTCATGGATCAGCAGAATCAACATTGTTAAAATGTCTATACTACTCAAAGTGATTTACAGATCCAATGCAATTCCCATTAAAATACCAATGCCATTTTTTGCAGATATAGGAAAAAAAATAGTTCTACACTTTGTATGGAACCAGAAAATATTCCAAATAGCCAGTGCAACCTTATGTAGTAAGAACAAATCAGAAGGCATCAGTTTACCAGACTTCAAGCTATACTGCAAGACTATAATAACCAAAGCAGCATGGTACTGGCATAAGAACAGTGGTATAGACCACTAGATCAGAAGAGAGAACCAAGATATGAAACCATCCTCAGATTGGCATCTGATTTCTGTCAAAGTAGACAAAAACATACACTGGTGAAAAGAATCCCTAGTCAATAAATTTTGCTGGGAAAATGAGATAGTCACGTATATAAGAGTGAAACAGGATCTGCATCTCTCTCCACTCACAACAATTAATTTGTGATGAATATATGCATCTTTATACATGCAATGTGTTCTAAATTTCCTGCTGTATGCATTACTGTGGCCAAGGTTTTCATGTTAGACTAACAATTACTGTCTTGGGTATTTCGTGTAAGTCACATGTAAATAAGAAAAAACAAAATATTTGAAGGACTCATATGCAGGCATTGAAAATTAGAAAATCATCTGAGCAGATATTCCTCCTCTAATGTGAATTTGATTTAAAAATGAATACACAATATAATAATTATTCATTATTTGTTCATGTTTGAAATGTGGAGACAATTTTGTTCCACATTTTCTAAACTGGATGGTTATAACAGACACAGATTTTTGGCCTTTTAAGCTAATAAGGAATAATTTGTGTTTTGTAGTAAGTAGAATTTTTTTTTTGAGACCACACAATGGCTTTTGTTTTTTTCTTTTAGAGTAAGTCACTATTATGCATCATCTTCTTTGTATGCTTTCAAACCAAAGTACACCCATTCAAACTAGAACTTTACTACCTTTATTTTGCTTCACCAAAACGGTCTTCAAACTATAGTAGACAATAACATAAGTGCAGTATTATGTATAAGAGAATATTTAAATATACTTTATTAAGGACTCATTGGTAATTAAGTGTTTTTTTATCTATTTTTATGAAGAGCTGTAGTTACCAAAAGCTTATTCTGGTTTATTATCATTACCACTAAGAAAAATAAATGATAATAACAGGAGCAACTTGTATTTAAATAGCACTTAATAGTATACAATGCTTTTTACATACCTGATGCCATTTTAATCCTGTCAATATAGGTAAGTAAATCGGAAATATGAAATAAAATATACATCAAATTATATGATTACATTATCTTAAGATGTCTCTCTATTGATTTCAAAAAAAAGTGCAAATGTCTTGCCATTGTATGCAAAACCTTTCGCAATCTGCTTACACTCTATCTTTGTACGTGTCTCCTCTATTGTAATTCACCACATAATCATTGCTCCAGTCTCAGTAGACAATTCATTGTATCAGAATGAAACCGAATGATTTCTAGCATTTGTACCATTGTCCACGCCGTCTCTTCTACTTGAAACAAGTCTGTCTCCTCCTATTTAAATCAGCCCAAATAGCATAAATATCTGTTGCCATAAAAAGTGTTCCTTTTCCATTTTCCTAGTTCCTCAAAAATGTGTGTTAAGTGTCTGCTTCTGACTTTCCATGGCATCATTGTAGCATTCCTTACAGCATTTCTCATGAGAGATCAGGTCTCTCTCACCAGAATTATGGTAATATTTTGCTAATGGTCTCTGTGCTCCCTATTTTATTCTGTATTCTATTCTGAAGAAGCAAAATAAATCTTTTAAAAATTCTAAATATGATCATGCTATCCCTCCCTTTAAAAACATCAAAAAAAATCTCAAAAAATTTACTCTCTTTCTCACTGTATTAATATTTAATCCACACTTGTTCTCATTCCATTCCCTGAAATCACTAAATTCTTCCCACCTCAAGGCCTTCATACATATGGTTCCTTATGCCTAGAAGAATACTCCTCACATCTGACTTTATTAAATCAACACAAAATTCAAGTCTTACTTTAAAAGTTACTTAAGTCATTTTACCTGTCATTAACTAGTCTCATAATAACCTATTTTAAATTAATAATGGGATATAAATATCTAATTGTATAATTTTTGTTTAATGTCATTTTACTGACTAGACTGGAACGTCCATCAGAAAAGAGATCATGCCTGGCTTGTGCAATGATATATCTCCTATACTGAGCACAATGATAAAACCATAGTAAGATTAAATAATCTCAAAATTCTCTCTATCATTTTATGAAAGGATCTCTCCTCATATTTTCCAGGACTGTGTCTTCTTCATCCCTGAGATATTAGTTTAAATGTCACCTGCACAAAGAACTTTTACTTGAGCACCATATCTATGGTGGTCCTCTCTATCTCTTCACCCATTTCTTATCTATCACAACACTCCAGCAGCTTATGTCATAAATTTTATTGCTAATAGAAAATTATTTTATTTGTTTTACTAAATAATGTCTCTTTTTCCTATTAGGGTATAAACTTCATAAAGGCAATGACTATATTTTTTGATGATCACTGTATATCTAACGCAGGCTTTTCCATTCTCAACACTATTGATATTTGGGTTCAGATAATATTGGGTTGTGAGGTTCTATCACATATATACTGTACGTTGAACAGCATCCTGGCTTCTACCCACTAGATTTCAATAGCATATCCCCAGTCATGACAGCTGAACATGTTTCCAGACATTGTCAAATGTCCTTGGTGGTAAAAATTGTTCCCCAGCTGAGAACCATTGTTCTGGGGATCACCACAATTCCTTCAATAGAGTAGATGTTCAATAAATATTTTTGAATAAATAAATAAATATATTATTCTATTTTTTGCTAATGGAAAATAAACCCCCAAATTCTGTAAAATAATTTAAAGAGGTTTATTCTGAGTAAATGTGTGTGACCATGGCCCAATGAACCACATCCAAGAAGTCATGAGCAAGTGGTGCTGAGGTAGTTGGGTTACAGTTTGTTATTATACATTTTAGAGAGACAGGTATTGCAGATAAAATTATAAATCAATACATGGAAGGTGTACGTTAGTTTGACACAAAAAGGTGGGACTTCTCAGATTAAGGTGGATTCAACTATTCTTTGATTTCTAATTGGTTAAAGAAATAAAACTTTGTCTAAAGGGTGAGAATGTTTTAAATTAGGATATGGAAGTTTGTTAATCAGAGACAAGCCACAATATACCAACTCAAGTAATCTGTTAAGCAAATTTATGGTCTGCAAGTGATTTAACCTTTGTCCTATATGGCTTTATGTCCTGTTAATAATTTAGTATGTTATTTAAACAAAGCATCTGTTTTGTAAGTATTGTGATCTATTGTTTTAACATTAATACTGGTCAATTTTTGTATCTAAAGGCTAAAAAGAAGGGAGTATAATGACGCATGTCTGACATCCTTCCCCTGTTGATCAGGAACTCACTTTTGAGGTTTTTCTGGGGTCCCCTTGGCCAAGAGGGTACCAATTCAGTCAGCAGAGGTTCTTATGATGTTATTTTAGTTCATAGTTTCTTCTTTTTTTAACAGCTAAAAAATGAATGAATTCAAGTTTCTAATGACTGTAAAACCATTATATTGACATTGGATTTCTATTTTAAGCCATTTATTTTTATTTTCTCTTACATGCATGTCTTAGATAATGCTACTATAACAAATTACCATACAGTGGGTGGCTTAAACAACAAACATTTGTTTCTCACCTTTTTCAAGGCTGGAAAGTTCAAGACCAGGATGCCAACATACAGTTTCTGGCAAAGGCTTGCTTCCTGGTTTGCAGATGTTTGTTTTCTCATTATATTCTCACATGACAGGAAAAGAACAAGAGAGCTCTCTGTAATCTCTTTTATAAGAGTACTAATTCTATTCATGAGGACTCTGAATTACATCCCAGTAACATCTTAATGCTATCCTAATACCATCACATTGGGGGTTAGGATTTTGACATATGAATTTTGGGCAGAGGCACAAATATTTGGTACATAACAATGCACCTAATCAAAATTGATACACAGGGATCTCCCAGGAAAGAACTTATTTTCTGAACTTTAACAGAATCTATTTTCAAAGAACATATTTTTCAATCAAACCCAAACTGTGACCCCTACATTAAATTAGAGAGACAGGGCTCAAATGGAGGGGGAAGGGATGTATGATAGGAAATAAGAGAAAACAGAGTCTAGATGTGCCAGAGCGATTGTCAGGTTACTCATGTAAGGATTTAGGATCTCAGAGACCTGTGAACAACATAGTAATCTGGTGCTCCAAATTGACAATTGAGGTAGAGACAAGATATCTGGAAGAGAGGATCAATATGTGACATAACTGTTGCTTTAATTCCTCCCTTCAGTGTCCAAAAAAAGTTTTTCCTAATGCATCTCATTTTCAGCTAAAGATAGGCATGGACTCAGAGATCTCAACCCATTGCTCTAGTTGATCACATTCTCAATTGATCATAATTTTCCTCAAGATGCAACTTATTGCCATTCTTGTACTCATACGTAGGACCTGAATCACTGGAGGGGGGATTATGTAGACCAAGTTTGAGGAAAAGAGAACTTAACTACAGAAGCAAAGAATGAGGCAAGGATTGGTAATTTCTTCCCATTTCCTTTCATTTGGCCTAATGCTTCTGACTTTAATGTCAGCAATAACCTCTCTAATTGTGGCATATTCTTTCTCCTTTTATGTTGGCTGACCCACTTGAGGTCTTTCCTGGATACTGTGTTATCAGGACCAGGCTGTAATCCTATACCACAATCCAGGCAGTGGCTATGTTTATCACCCAAGCTTATCTGCTAACTTGTTTTAACATATTATTTGTATAAAACATACTTTTTCACTTTGAAGTATTTAGAATCAGAATTTTGACACTGGCACACTATGTTGGGCCTGATGCTTTGTCCTAGAATAAAAGATTAGTCAAGCAGTCAAAATTAGTCTAAGAATCTCTGAAAATAGCTAGTGTAAAAAATTTAAAATCATTTCACATTTAATCTGGTATCTGTAGTAGGCAGAATTCTAAGATAGTCCTCAAGATCACCACCTCCTGGTATTACTCTCCATGATTATGTTATATTATACATATATGTGTATGCAAAATAATAAATACATAGCGATATATTGCATGTTTAAAATCTTACTATGTGCGTGGGTTAATAGTGGCCCCTAAAATGATACATTCATGTCCTAACCCTGGATCCTATGATTATGATCTTATATGGAAAAAAGATTTTTGCAGATAACATTAAATCAATGATCTTGAGGTGAGGTCATCCTGGACTTAGGTTAGGCCCTAAATCCAATGACTTATGTCCTTGTAAGAGCAAGGAAAGGAAAATGTGAGACACAGAGAGACACAGCAAGGGGAAGGCCATGTAGAAACAGACTCAGAGTTTGGAGTGATGTAGTCACAAGACAAGGAACACCTGAGGTCACTGGAAGCTGGAAGAGGCAGGAAAGAATTCTCCCCTAGAGAACATGGTAGTTCTGACACACTGATTTTGGAATTCTGGCCTCCAAAACTGTGAGAGAATATATTTCTTTTGTATTAAGCCACCAAGTTTGTGGTATTTGTCAGGGCAACCATAGGAAACTAATACACTATATGTGAAAAAATGGGTAGTAGAAAGATAAATAGAATGCAGATTCTACACTGCAGGAATTCACAATCTAGCACAAAATCTGTATAAAATGGTGCGTACCAAAAGAGAGGTAGAGAAAAAAATGGTTCTGGCATGAAAAAGAGATCTACTTCTGACAAGGTCAATTGGGTCATATTTCCTAAATAAAAAATAATTTAGTCAAATATCTGGACATGACAAAATGTGAGAGGTACATTCCAGATAGAAGAGCAACAAACTACTGTGAAATCCTGCCTTTTTAGATAGAGCAGCCTACCACCTAACTTTCTCTCTAGCTTGTCTAGAGTAAAGGTTTCAACGGTTATTATGCTGCCATTTAAGGGTTTGAACATTTTATGTAAATTCAAGAGATTATATGAAGTTCTAACTATACAATTTTGTATAATTCTCAAAACAAGTTAGGCCCTATAAATTACAATTAGGCAAAATGGTACAAAAATGGAAATGTGAACTCATACAGAAATGGATTCAAGTTAAGACATAGCAAATAAGCTAAAGGCACATGCTAAATGTTTCACATAAATAGGTGATGATGCCAGTCCAAAATTTACTGAACTTTGTACATTCGATGTTAGTTTGCTCTTAATTATAAATTTTGTATTTGAAAATATGCCATGGCATATCTTTTGATAAGTTAGACTCAATAAGCAACTTGTGGATTAATTTTAATATTGTAGCCATCTACTCTTCAAAATTAATACAATAATCTTCCTTTGCAAATTGAATTTTAAAAATTATTATTGCTGAGTTAACCAATATAAAAAATAAAGCATATTACTTGGACTTTGTAAAACACACAAATGTCAGAATTAAAATAGAATTAGTTAGAAAAAACTATTATTGGTTGCTTAGTGAATAAAAACTCATTTTATGATAGTATATTTCGTGAATGTGAAACACTGACAAGACCAGAAAATTTACATGTGTTAAACCAGTAATTAAGTCAATTGGTAGAGAAGAAACATAAAGTGTATATACCAAGTCTCTCTCTCTCTCTCTCTCTCTCTCTCTCTCTCTTTTCTCACACACCCACACACACACACACACACACACACACACACATATATATATATATATATATATACACATATTCACATACATACACACATTCAGGTGATTCTAAATACATTTTTATAGTCAAATCACTAAACTTCTCTTAAAATAAGTTTTTTCATTAATAAAATTGTGATTAAACACACACACACACACAAACATGCAGAGCTCTGTCTTTGCTATTTCACAAAAATATTGTGTAGAGGAAACGGACGCAAATACTTCGTAAACTCTAACTCATGACTATATCTAATGATACAAGATGGAAATAACAATAACAAAGAACTCCATCAAAAATTCAAAAGTGTTGACACATTTCCATCCTGAAGATATTACTGAAACAGTAAACAAGTGACAAATCTAACAGATTCACATCTCACAGCAAGTATTTTCCTCCTCGAACATCTATTAAAGTCATCATCTATAGTAACAGCTCTTTTTTCATTTGCATTAATATAAGTGTATGGAGTACAAATGTAAATGTGTTACGTGGATATATTGTGATTGCATACCGGTGAAGTCAGAGCTTTTAGGGTATCTATCACCCAAACAATGTATATGGTATCCATTAAATAATTTCCCATCAACCTTCCCCTTACCCCCACCCTTCCAAGTCTCCAATGTCTATCATTCCACACTCTACGTCCACGTGTACACATTATTTAGCTTCCACTTATAGTAGCAACTCCTGAGAGGAAGTTGGGAAAGTCAGTGACAATAGTCAATGGCCATGGGCATAACCTGGATAAAACTGGGCATCCTCATCCCTATTTTACTTTATTTATTTTTATTACTTTATTTATTTATTTATTTATTTATTTATTTATTTATTTGAGACAGTCTCGCTCTGTTTCCGAGGCTGGAGTGCTGTGACGTCAGCCCAGCTCACAGCAACCTCAAACTCCCGAGCGTAAGCAATCCTACTGCCTCAGCCTCCCGAGTAGTTGGGACTACAGGAATGTGCCACCAAGCCCGGCTAATTTATATATATATATTTATTTATTTTTCAGTTGTATAGCTAATTTCTTTCTATTTTTAGTAGAGAGGGGGGTCTCATTCTCGCTCAGGCTGGTCTCAAACTCCCAACTTTGAGCAATCCTCCTGCCTTGGCCTCCCAGAGCGCTGGGATTACAGGCGGGAGTCACCACACCTGGCCCTCATCCCTACTTTAATGTCTGTTTCAGCTTGGTGGTACATGGAAATAAAACTCCAATTGGACTCCAAAAACCCCTTAAGAACAATGTACATCTGTATGGATTGATTCTTGGGAATATAAAGAAGAGCAGTGATCATACAGCAAAACTTCCTAAATTTTTTTCTCCTGAGTCTTCGTTTTAAATCCCATACTCAGCTATGGCTTCTTTGATCTCTTCTCATACTGTCCCTTCGAAATTCTCTTGTCTACTTGGCTTTCACACATTAATTTCTCCCTTCGGTGATTCTCACTTCATCATCTTACTTTCTGAATCTTTCATTTTTCTCAACCTGTATCTCCATGTATGTTTTGTTTTGGACAATCTAACCCCCATCTCTTAGATTTTTTCAATCTTCAAAAAATTATGCCACTTGACAAAACAGCAGATAAGTTAGAATCACAAAGTTCTCTCCTTAAAAATTGAGTGTGTTCTACTATAAACATTCGAGTGTAGGTGTCTTTTTTATAGAATGTCTTTTGTTCTTTTGGGTAGATGCCCAGTAATGGGAGTGCTGGATCAAATGGTAGATCTACTTGTATCTCTTTGAGGTACCTCCGTATTGCTTTCCACAGAGGTTGCACCAGTTTGGAGTCCCACCAGCAGTGTAAATTGCAAAGATATGGAAACAACCCAAGTGCCCATCAATACATGAGTGGATTAATAAAATGTGCTATATGTATACCATGGAGTACTATTCAGCTTTAAGAAACAATGCTGATATAGCACCTCTTATATACTCCTGGAAAGTGCTGGAACACATTCTACTAAGTAAAGTATCCCAAGAATGGAAAAATAAGCACCACGTGTACTCATCAACAAATTGGTTTTGCTGATCAACACCTAAATGCACATATAGGAACAACATTTATTGGGCGTCGGGTAGATGGCAGGGAGGAGGAGGGGATGAGTATATACATACATAATGAGTGCAAGTCGCACCATCTGGAGGATGGGCACGCTTGAAGCTCTGACTGGGGGAGGGGCAAGGACAATGTAACCTAAACATTTGTGTCCCCATAATATGCAGAAATAAAAAAAAATTGAGTGTGGTGTGCACCATCTGGGGATTGGATATGCTTGTAGCTCTGACTCAGGCAGAGCATAGACAATATATGTAACCTAAACACTATACTCCCGTAATATGCTGAAATTAAAAAACTAAATAAATAAAATTTTAGTTTGTATTTTCTGTTCTCAAAAAGTCTTGAGGGATGCTCACAGATTGTTT
>CAUYSK010003797.1:0-29657 GCA_963575035.1 Avahi laniger | reverse complement strand
CCAGGAGTTCAAGACCAGCCTGGGAAACATAAAGACACCACATCCCTAAAAAAATTTAAAAAATTAGCCAGGTGGTGGCGCACGGCTGTAGTCCCAGCTACTCAGGAGGCTGAGGCGGGAGGATCGCTTGAGCCCAGGAGTTTGAAGGCTGCAGAGAACTCTATCATTGTACCACTGCATTCCAGCCTGGGTGACAGAGCAAGACCCAGTCTCTAAATAAAAAAGAAAAAAAGAAAACGGAGTCAAACTCTCGGCTTTTCTGGGCCCTGGTTACCCGTGTGCTGCGTTAATCCCGCAGCCTCTGTCAAGGGGCTTCCTTCGGCTATGCGCCCCTCATGTTGCCACTCTTCAGCCTCCAAGTCTGCTCTTCAGAAGCCATTCCCTCCTGGGAACCGAACCTGGACTTCGGGGAAGCTGCCACCAGGCAATAGTGGGAGCCAGGCTTCTCCAAAGTGTGGCTAGACGTTCCAAAGATGCTAGCTTACTCTCTTAATCAAGATACCTGTGTACACATGAGGGGAAGCTTATAGTTTTTGCCTCCGAGCACAACTGGCTGGGGTGCTGGGTTGAGATGGTTCTGAAGCTAAGCTCAATGGAAAGACGTCTGGTGATGAAGTAGTGATGTCTGTCACGGCCGAGGGAGGGGCAAGTGGTAGCGTGCCCACCATGTACTTGTCATCCCTGGTAGAAATGATTTTTTCTTTTATTGAGGTATAACCTTCATAAAGTACACTAATTTTAAGTGTATAGCTTGTATGTTTAGTATATATGTATAAATGTACATATGTATAAACATTTACACGCACACACACTGCTAGACCAAAACGCAGATCATTTCCAGAAGCCCGAAAGGCCCCCTGTTCCCCCTTGTGGTCACTACTGTCTCAAAAGCAGCCATTATTTTGGCTTCTATCATCACAGATTAGTTTTGCTTGTGTTTTACTTTGTATAAATTGAATTAAGCAATATGTACGCTTGTGTCTCAGCAGAATGCCCGTGTGATTTACTCATGTTGTTGGGTGGTTTGTTCCTGCTCATTATTCCATTGTAGAGCTACACCACGATTCGTTTATCCATCCTCCTTTTGATGAACATTTGAGTCGTTTCCAAGTTTGAGCTATTATGAATGAGGTTGCTATAAATATACTGGTACATGTCTTTTGTGGACTTAACCACTCGTTTCTGTTGAAGATATATATCTATGTATCTCTCTCCGTATTAATGGAGGTATGTCTCCAGGAGAGGAGAGGAACTGTTGGGTGATAGAGTAGGTAAATGTTTAGCTTGTGGGGTGAGTTCAACTCACTCAGCACTGAACTGCATCAACTGTGAACAGTATCTGTTACATGCCAAATTGTACCAGGCTCTGCGCACACACGGAGCTGTTAAATTTGGACTCTGACTCTCCGATATGATACCAACTTCGAGCAAGACTTAAAGAAAAGCAAACGTGATATAACCAGATCCAGTAGCTCATTCTCTAACCTTTCATTATTTTCCTATTTTCACAATATTTCACTTTTTTTTTTTTTTTTTTTGAGACAGAGTCTCACTGTGTTGCCCGGGCTAGAGTGCCGTGGCGTCATCCTAGCTCACAGCAACCTCAAACTCCTGGGCTCAAGCAATCCTTCTGCTTCAGCCTCCTGAGTAGCTGGGACTACAGGCATGCGCCACCATGCCCAGCTAATTTTTTCTATATATTTTTAGTTGTCCAATTAATTTCTTTCTATTTTTAGTAGAGACGAGGTCTCGCTCTTGCTCAGGCTGGTCTCGAACTCCTGAGCTCAAACAATCGGCCCGCCTCAGCCTCCCAGAGAGCTAGGATTACAGGTGTGAGCCACCGCGTCTGGCCTGCATTTCACATTTTTAATTACTTAATTGAACTTTGGTTTCCCGCAGGCTTGAATACATCTTTAATTCCCCCTAATTCTTTCTTGATCTTCCAGGGGTTTGTCTAGGCTTGTTTTGCCAGGTGTCAAATCTTCTTCAGCTTTCGTTAGTTGTCCTAGAGCAGATATTGTCTGTGTTGGCTGGTAAAAGGCTTGGGACATACTGCAGTCCATGGAGCAGTTCTGAATGCCTGGAAATTGTTGTTTCTTCCAGGCAGAAGAGAATAATTTCTCCAAAAATGACTTTTTTTTTTTTAAAGAAAATGTGGATTTTTTTAAAAAAAGAATTTGGAGGAAAGAGACTTTATTTCAATGACAGTTTGCAGACCAGGGAGCTGCAGCCGTCCATGTAAAATGAAAGTGCGTTCCCCAAAACAACCTCTTTTAACCTATGCTCTTTGCTTTTTGGAAATAATAGCTGCTGTATGTATAGTTTGTATTGAATACTGATGTTCGTTCACGAAATACTTCTGGCTATAGAAGATTCCTGATTTATTAACGTAAACTTGCTTTTGATTTTAACAAGACTCACATTTCTTCTTTCAGCAACACAGGGCCTTCTTCATGGTGGATACACAATAAATATCTATTGAATGAACTTAGTGAAAATTATTTAAGAAAACATTACACAGACTGTAACTAGAGGATATGGGAAGTTCCTTTCAGCTCTGAGGTTTTAAGGCAAAGCCCTCAGAGGATCTCCTCGCTCTCAGCCTTGGGGGCGGTGGGGAGATGGAGAAAGGGGTGAGCAGAAAGAAGTGAGCTTATGGGGAGCCTCTGGGGTCCCTGGCTTGGGTCTGTTCACCCAGGCTCCAGCTGCTCTGGCTCTGAACAGCTGTTGGTATTCCCGGATTCTCAATTCTGTCTTTCCTCAAAGATTGAGGACTTGGGTTTTCTACTCCCATCCATTTCAGTTGCACAGACATTTATTGAGCACCTACTAGATTTTAGGTGCTGGGCTAGGTGCTGGACTGCACAGGTGATTAGCAGAGAAGCGGACAAGTGGGCGGGCAGACAGGTACAGGCATCATCTCGATGCGTAAGGCATGGTGACCAGATAGGGAGAAGACATTCTGCTTTGGCCCAATCAGTTCTGTGATCTTGGGTCAGTCGCTTCTCCTCCCGGGCTCTATTTCCTTATCTCCGAAACGGGGGAATTGCAATGTTTCTCTCTGAAGTAGCGTTCAGCTGTACTGCAGCGGGGTGGTATGCATCTGTCCCCACCAAGGGAAGCCGAGGACAGGGTGGCTGCTCACAGAGCTGGACCAAGCTGGTGCTTGCCCGGGCGCCTCCCGTCGCAGATGGTGCCTGAAACCCCCCAGAAGGCCTGTGCGTGCCCCGACTCCCATCTCCCATTTGATCCAACGCAGGACCGGGTTTCCGTTTGTTCTGAGCCCGTCTTAGCAAACATCCCCACCCCCAAGCGGCGGTCCAGATGGCCCCAGCCGGCCCCCGCGCTCGTCCTCCCTGCCTCGCCTGCTCTCCCTCCCCCGGGAACCCTATGGCGTCCCCTCAGTGTCGGGCCAGGCAGAGCCGTGTGCCGCAGCCGGGGAGCGTGCCTGCCAACCCGCCCAGGACTCGGGTTCCGGGCGGCCGCCCCGGACGCCGCGAGCCGGCTGATGAATGTGTGTATTGAAGAGGCTGAGAGATCCTCCAAGGATCCAAACTGGCTTGGCAGAAGCCCCAAAGCAGCCAAACAATCGATTTGAATGATTCTTCCTGCCCTCCCTGAAAACCTCTTGAAGCCTTTCCTGCCTCGCCTGCCTCCGTTCCCTGACCCAACTTAAACACTGCGGACGGTTATTTCAAATCTGCAATCAGTCGTTCATGTTGTTGCCTGGCCTTTGCAGGCTCCAGGCCTGGGTCTGAAAATGGAGCTTTGCCACCCACCAGCTGGATAACCAAACAGTTGACTCCTCTAAGTTTCAGATTTCTCTCTGTAAATGGGGGTGACAGCGTCTCCCTTGCAGGGTTACCTACAGATGATACAGGTCATAGATGACGTCAACAGCAGGCAGTTTTGTCATTGTGGAGTGCAGGAAGATGGTTCAAGGTGTGACATCCGGAGTCAGACTGCCTGGGTTAAAATCCCTGTCCCTGCTGGTGGGGGACGCTGAGCAAATGATTTAACGCTAGTGATCACTATTGTTTGGCCCACTCACTGGGCTCATCCTGGGTGTTCTGAACCACTTTCTCTCCCTTAACTGAGCCATCACCTACTATTATTATTTTTATTGTGATAAATATATACATATAATAAAATTCTCCCTTTTAGTCATTTTTAATATTTTATCTTATTTTTGCTTTTTGTGAAGACAGGGTCTCTCTGTGTTACCCAGGCTGGTCTCGAGCTCCTAGGCTCAAGTGATTCTCCCACCTCAGCCTCCCAAAGTGCTAGGATGACAGGCACGAGTGACTGCATCCGGCCTGGTGTGGTTTTTTTTTAAACACATATTAAATTCATCTAACGTTTTTAGGCTGTGAGCTGCTGAATTTGAGTTTTTTGCCAGTTTAAGAAGGACAACTACATTTGAGATTAGAAGACCCCACCCACAGTCTGTGAAGGAAAGGAAAGGTCTAAGAATGTCTGGATTTTGCACTGGTCACATTGCCAAGCAGTCCCAGAATGCACTCGTTTGCAGAAGGAGCTAGGGAGAACGAGGAAGGAAGCATCCAAAATTACTCATACATAATGTTTGTCAAAAGGAACTTTTTCTAGACAGACCTTTTCCCTAACCATCACTATTGCCAGTTTTGGCTATTTTTGAAATGGACACACTAACCACATGCCTGCACAGCATAAGGCTCTTTCATATGCACTATCCTTTTACTCCCCACACCCTCTCCAGGAGGCAGATCTTAAATAAGTGCACATTTTACATCCCAGCTCTGCCACCTATGCACTGTGTGACCTTGGGCAAGCTACTGAACCTCTCTGTGCTTCCATCTCCTCATTTATAAAAATAGTACACTCTATCATTTTGGTATAATAGGTATTTACCTTTGAAGAAGTTTAAAGCTTAATGTTACCTTTTCAAAATAAAAGTGTTATAAAAAATGTAAAAAATAGTATACGCCTATTATCTTAGTTCATTTTGCATTGCTATAAAGGAATACCTGAGGCTGGGTAATTTATAAAGAAAAGAGGTATGTTTGGTTCAGGGTTCTGCGGGCTGTTCAAGAAGCATGACGCTGGCCTCAAGGAGTTTCGGATCAAGCCAGAAGGTGAAGGGGGAGAGAGGGAGCAAAAGAGGGAAGAGGGGTGCCATGCCCTTTAAACAGTCAGTTCTCCTGTGAACCAATAAAGCAAGAACTCGCTCATTACCGTGGGGAGGGCACTAAGCCATTCATGAGGGACCCACCCCGTGACCCACACACCTGCCCCCAGGCCCCGCCTCCAACGCTGGGGATCAAATTTCAACATGAGATTTGGAGGGGACAAATATCCAAGCTATATTACCTACCTCATAAATTTGTTGGGAAGATTAAATGGTGGAATATGTAAAGCTCTTGGAATAGTATGAGCCCTTAGAATTTACAGGCACAATGGAAGTGTTTGTTAGCTGTTTGGATTGTTCCTTACAGATGAAGTCCCCAAAATGCAGGTGGATTAATGAGCTCCCTGTTGCCACATTTTTGTCCTCTTCTTGGACTCTGGAGGACGGAAGCCTGGCTCCAGTGGAAAGGGCTGCCGTGTGGGGTTGAGTGTATGATACGTTTCCACGCAGGGTCCTCTCTTTCCCACACACCGTAGGAGACAGAGGGGTGGGGGCAGAGGACAAGCGGAGGACAGGAAATGGATCGTGTCTCACTCCACAGCTTAACATACCAGGTGGCTTCGCCGTCTGGGTCTGTACTACCTCCCTCCTGAAAATGTAGTTCCCGTCCTGCCGAAAGGGCCTGTGCCTGTTCCTGCCTCTGGGCCTCCTCCTACTCTGTTCCCCTGCCTGAAACACTCTTGCTTTGCTCCTACTTGACTGGCTAATTCCTGATCATCCTTTAGATCTTAGCTTCTGCTCACTGTGGGAAGTCTCCCTGATCCCTTAGGTTACCTGTCCCTCCCGTGGGCTCCCCTTGCCTCCTACCCTGCCCCGTAAGTGCTATTGTACCCATGGTGTGGTGAAATGCCTGGAATGAAGAACGTATCCCCCATCCGCTGCCAGAACTTTCTGGGGATGGCCCCCAGCTGCCAGCCCTCGCTGCCACTTGCCCATAGTGGAAGAAAATTGCCCTGCCCAAGGTTACACTTCTTCGCAAGGGCAGCCCCCATCCAACTGGTCAATGCTACTGGATAAAGGCCCAGCACACTCGCCGCAACTTGGGACAGCTCCAAAGTGTCATCTCATCCTTAAACTTCCTGTAGAGCTGACTGAGGCTTCCCTTGGGATGGCATTACCGCCCAGCACCCTCTGCCCAGTCCAGCCTCTCTCCTCCCGCTTCCAGAGATGGCAATTCTAGCCGCAGTCCCTGAGGCAGGTTCTGCAAGCTCTTCTCCATTCCGGAGGCTCCTCCCAGGGACGCCAGCCTGTGCCATGTGGTGACAGTTCAGAACTGTCCAGTGGCACACTAATGCCCCCGGGATTGCATCCCAGTGTCTCGGCCTGGCCTTCAGACTCCCTGCAACCCCCCCAGTCCCCTTCCCAATCTCATAATCTCATTGTTCCCCTGGGGAATTTTCTCAGGAATTCTCTATGGAGTCAAATGTGCCTCTTCACTGCTCTCTGACATAGACAAGAGGGCTGTCTTTTCTGCACCTTTATTCTCAAGATCCCTCCTTCCCCGAATGACCTCCCGATGCGCCAGTAAAAAATACTCACTCAGCATTTTCTATGTGTCAGGCCCTGAACAAGGTATTAAGGAACAAGAGAGATGCAAACCTATACGCATGGATCTTCAGCCTGGAAGACAGGAGAGACAGCAGGCAAACAAGAAATTACAAATGATTGTATCAAGTGCCCTGAAGGGCGGCCCAGGAAGGAACCCCGAGATCACCTAGCAGGGCAGGGGCCTGAAGGGTCCCTGAGCGGGTGCTGCCGCAGCACAGTCCTGTGAGCCAGGTTGAGACTGGCGGGAAGGGCCTCCTAGCACGGGACTGGATGCTCGAAGAGTGTTAGGTGCTTCCTAAGCTGGGAGAAGCCCCGTGCGGCTGAGGTCCCTCCTCTCTGGCCAGCTTCAGGGCACTTGTCAGAGTCATGTGATTGTCTGTTTCCTTGACTGTCTCTCCCCGGCACATTGGGAATGTTTAGAGGGCACAGAGTGCTGTTAAAAATCTCTTGCAAACCTCTGTTTCTGGCCAAGATGGTGTAATGGGCCAAATTTACCCTTCTGCCTTAAACAACTAAAAAAACCAGAAAAAAAAAAATCAGGAAACAACTACGGTAGTGTGGGACAGTGATTCCTGAGAGAGGGAAACAGTGGGATGAGCCCTATGATCGCCCCGGCTTGCAGGCTGGAGAGGGTTTCCAGCCCACAGAGCAAGAGGGGCCCGAATGGAACCTGGCGTCACCTGAGTTGAGGAGTCAGCGCTGGGAGCCCAGGGAAGATGGCGAGAGTGCTCAGGGGAGACGGGAGGAAACTGCTGCACAGAGAGAATGAACGGCTAGGGATTTGCAGACGGTTTTTCCCTGTTCTGCCGCCCCCTCCTCCCTGCTAGACTTCCGTTGAGAACTGATCCGTGCACGTGTACAAGTGGGAAAGTTCCACCCCAAAGGCGCAGGCAGAACACTCCTGGGAGCGCCCACGGAGTTGGGAGTAGTTGACATTCCCACCAGCCAGAGCAGAAACCTGCTAATTCTCAGGGCCTCGGGTAGAGTATTTAGAAGTGTACTGCCACAGTTGGGGGAAATCAGCCCTACTAAAGGCTGTTCTGGTCCTGCCTAAGGAAACTTAAAGACAAGCCTCAAAAGGATCACACGTTTCCAAGTAACTTGATTCTTCCAGAACAAAGCACAAGAATATTTTTTAAAAATACAAGAATATCCAGCACCCAACAAGGTACAATCCATGATGTCTGGCATCAAATCTACAATTAGCAGGATATAAGGTACTGCAGTTCCCCATTCAAGGTTCACTACCTGTGGTTTCAGTTACCTGCAGTATGGTACAATCAGATATCTTGAAAGAGAGAGAGAGAGAGAGAGACTGACTACATTCAGGCAACTTTTATTACAATATATTGTTATAATGGTTCTATTTTATTATTAGTTATTGTTGTTAATGTCTCACTGTGCCTAATTTATAAATTAAACTTTATCACAGGTAAGTATGTATAGGAAAAAACTAGCATATATAGGGTTTGGTACTGTGTTTTTAGGGTATCCATGGAGGGTCTTGAAATGTAAGGGGTAACTACTGTAGTAAGAAAATATGACCCATAATGAAGAGAAGAGAAAAGCAATCAATCAAAACCGACCCAGAAATGATACTTAAAATTAGTAGATATAGTTATAACGACTATATTCCATATATCAAGAAGGTAGAGAGAAAATAAGCACATTACGAAGATACATGGAAGACACAACGAAGCCCCAAACAGATCTTCTGGATGTGAAAACTGCAAAGCCTGAGATAAAAATTGTATGGGATGGGGTTAATAGCAGATTAGATACTGTAGAAGAAAAGACAATGAACATGACAACGCAACAATAGAAACTCACCAAAATGAAGCACGGAGAGAAACAAGATATAAAAAACTGAACAGAGAATCAACGCGCTATGAGACCATGTCAAGTGGCCTAATATATGGGTAAGTGGGGTCCCTGGAGGAAAGAGAGGAGGGAACAGGAAAAAAAAATGTGAAGAACTAAAGATTGAAAACGTTTTAAATTTGATGAAAATTACAAATAAGATACAAAAACCAATGAACCCCCCGCACAGATCTCTTACATTCCTGGTGCTGGGCTTGCAGTTGGCTGCAATCGACGTCTGGCGAATGACCGACAGCTGCTGCTTGCGCCCGCTCTGTTGCCCACTTTCTCCCTCTCTTCTCTCCTTCCTTTCCCTCCCCATTCCACTTCTCTCCTACTTCCAGTGCTTCTAGTTGCCAGAGTTGTCCGGGATGCATATGGTGGCCTCTGGGCAATAAAAGCCACTTGGCCTTAAATCTAGGAGCTTGTCCCTTCTGTAGGCTTTGTCACTGAGAGCCTCACACAGTCCAGCCTCCTTCAAATCTGAGCATATCCAAGCGCTTAGAGATTAAAGCTAAAATACCCAGAGTCTTGCTGGCACAGACCTCCCAGGGACTTCTGGTTCTTAGTCCCTTTGTGGTTGGCAGAGGGGTGCCCAGGATGGATTGGATGCTGCGCTCTACCCAGGTGTGTGGCCCAGCAGAGCAAGGTCCGGCCCCACGCGTGGCCACTGCTGCAACCCCCCAGGCTGGCTGCATCGCTTCTATGGCCCCTAACTGCACGATGGCATTTGAATTCGACTGTTTCTTAATCCCCTCCCAGCTCTGACATCCTGTCCTCCCCAACCCCGACTCCAGCTTGACTGTCTTTCTCTTTGCTGTGCCTCATCCTTGCTCATGGTGTGTGGAACCTTAAAAGGAGGAAGGCAGGTGGGACTCAGACCCTTTGTCCCTGCCAGGCCCCTCCCTTCAATGGCTCTCCAGAGTTTTCTGGTCTAAGTTCAGACTCATTAACTCAGCACACCAGGCCTTGCTTCTTAGAGCACAGTCTCCGGAACCACCTGCGTTAGAGTCACACCACCTACACCCAGCACTGCCTCCGCCACAGTCCCCCAGCTTGCTAACAGTGACTAGGAAGGTCTGGGGTGGCTCACGGGGATCAGTATGCATAATAAGCACCCCAGGGGAGTGTACAAAATGTATCGGTGGTGGTTGTGTCAGGGTTAGGTCATACTACACAGGGCGAAAAACCCAATCCATAGAAAAGAAACATATGTTGAAACTGTCCCTTGCTGCCTGGAAGCGACCAGGTGCTGAAGGCACAGGTTCCAGAGACAGCGCATTTCCCAGCACAGACACACACAGGCATGTGTTTGAGCACAGGGACAGGCCGGGGATGTTGAAGCCCAGTAAAGCTGGAGAACAGTTGCATCCGGGCTCTGGGCTGTGCTCCCATCTCCTCTGTAACCTCCTCTCGCGCCCCAGCCCTGCTGGACTTGCAAAGCTCAGCCGCCGAGGATGCTGCTCCGGGTCTGTGTGCCCTGCTTCCTGCAGTTCTCTCTGCCGGGAGAGCCTTTCTTCCTGTTTTGCTGCCCAGCCAATGCCTGTGTATCCCTCAAGACTTGGCCTCCTCTTCCATTCCGCGTCCCTCACTCTGGGCTCTCGGTGAGTCCACATTCCCTGTAACCGAACTTATCATGCCGAGTGGACTTTCCTGTTTCCTTTCTGTGTCTCTGCGGGACTGTGAGCTCACTGAGAGCCAGGGCTGAATCACTGAGTTCCAGTACCGTGTGCATGGTACACAGGTACTCAGTGAGTGGTACCCAGCGATGCCTAGGGCAGGCATTCTGCCTCCTGTTTTCCTCTTGCAGTTTGGAATCCACACCCAGTGCCCCTCAGCCTCACCCAGCTTCTCCACCTTCTTGGAGCTCCACGAGGGCCTGGTGGAGGTGGGGAGAGGACTTGTGCGGAAGCTGGAAAGAGGGCGACCTCTCTTCTAGTCACAGGCAGGAGGTGGCCCTCCACTCCCGGGCACACATGGCTGAGGGGACCCAGTGGAGACTTACACTACTGGGATGGGGAGACCCAACCCCAAGTTTCCCTCCTGGGGGTTGCGCTGCTGGTGGCAGGTGGGCAGAGCCAGGCTCGGCGGAGCATTCCTGGCAGAAGCCGTGCACCAGGCCTGCCTCCTCCCCACCCGTGCAGAGGGAGCAGGTGGCCTGGCGGTAGGGAGGGGGGACCCAACAGAGGGAGGGGCATGGGAGAGGAAATTGAAAACTCATGGCGGGGGTTGGGGGTGTGCGGCTGGCCAGGCGGTTGTTTAACGAGTAAATGTGCTGGGACCGCTAATGAGCTGCGTTCATTCATGGCGAGCTGCCTCCTGAGTTGGGGAGCTGGCCAGGTTCTGGGGTGGAGGAGCTGGGGAGGGAAGCCAAGTTGGGGGGCTGCCCGGCTGCTGGGGCAGGGCCTCCCATGACGGGCTGTCGGGGGGAGCCTTTGTCCTGGGTTTGAGGGGGCCCTCCTTCCTTCCCTCCCTTCAAAGGAGAGGCCTGGCTTTGCCAGGCAGTGACAATTTGGCTCAGGGCCTGCGTGGAATTCACTGTCCAGGCTAGTTGGAAGTTTCTAGGGTAGGGGCCTCAGCCTCCCGAGTAGCTGGGAGCCACAGGCAGGGCTGATCTTGCACCCCCTGCCCACGCCCATCCCTCCTCATGCCCCTTCACCCTGCCACTCTGAGGACCTCAGGGTGTGCCGCCCAGCTAATCAACACTTTCTCCCTTCCCCACATGGGTCCTGGCTTCCCAGGGGCCCTCCGAGGTCATGGACCAGGGAGGTACCGCTGGGGTGGAAGGTCGGAGACTTCAGCTATCTGTGACAGGCCTACTAAGTGCCAGGTGCTGCGGCAAGTGCCCAAGTGAAGAAGTGAGGAAGCCAGGGGTGGGCAGGGTGGGATGGGGCTCTGTCCCAGGAGTGTGGCCAAGGAGCCATATGTGTAAACAGCTCCAGCTAGGAGGGGAAAACAAAGCGAATGCGGATTTAACTCTGCCCCAGGCTGCTGGGAGGGCCACAGAGCAGGAGCAGGAGCAGGAGCTGGTGAGGAGGGAAGAGGCGGCCCTGTCAGCCTCTGCCTGATTTGTGGGAAGGTTCCCTGTGTCATAGCACACAGGTACCCCTGAGAAAGCCCCCTCCCCCTGAGCTGTTGAATGGATGGAGCTCATGGACAGGGATGTGTGAAAACTTTCAAAAGAACTGTCAAAAGCCCATAAAATCAGCCATGTGAGTTGTGCATACTGGCCACAGTTCTACCTGTGCCATGACAGCAGGGACGCTGCAAAATGTTCATCAAGATGCAAAAGAAAGACAAAGAAAAGCCCTGAGCTTTGGGAATCTGGGGGGTGATAAGGCTTTAATCTTGCAGAGCCTGACAACGTCAGCCCCGCCTCCCCCTGCATCCATGCTGTGCCTGCCCCTGGTACCTCCTGGACACACAGGCCCCTGCTCCTGTGAGGGGAGGCACTTCTTTTTTTTGTTTTTTGAGACAGAGTCTCACTGTGTGGCCTGGGCTAGAGTGCCGTGGCGTCAGCCTAGCTCACAGCAACCTCAGACTCCTGGGCTCAAGCGATCCTTCTGCCTCAGCCTCCCGAGTAGCTGGGACTACAGGCATGTGCCACCATGCCCGGCTAATTTTTTCTATATATTTTTAGTTGTCCAATTAATTTCTTTCTATTTTTGATAGAGACGGGGTCTCGCTCTTGCTCAGGCTGGTCTCGAACTCCTGAGCTCAAACAATTCGCCCGCCTCAGCCTCCCAGAGTGCTAGGATTACAGGCGTGAGCCACCACGCCCGGCCTGTACCCATCCTTTATGCCACAGTCTACCCATCCCCTGTCAACCACCAATTTATTAATACTTTCTGTCTCTATGAATTTACTTGTTCTGAATATTTTATATAAATGTAATTATGCAATATCTTGCTTTTGTGAGCAGCTTCTTTCACTTTGCATAATGTTTTCAAGTTTCCTCCACGTTGTGGCATGTATCAGTACTATGTTCTTTTTTTATTGCCAAATAGTATTCTTTTGTATGCATATACCAAATTTTGTAAGCCCACTCATCAATTAATAGACATTTGGATTGTTTCTACTTTTTAGCTGTTATGAATAATGCTGCTATGAACATTTGGGCACAAGTTTTGGTATGAGCATAAGTTCTCAGTTTGGCCACAGTAGAATTGCTGGGTCACGTTATAATTCTGTATTTAGCCTTCGAAAAACTGGCTAACTTTTCCAAAGTAGCTGCAGTATTTTACATTCCCACCAGCAAATGAGGATTCAAATTTTTCCACATGTTCACCAATACTTGCTATTGTCTTTTTTTTTTAGTTATAGCCATCCTAGTGTGTGAAGTTGTACCTCATTGTAGTTTTGGCTTGCATTTCCCTAAAGACTAATGATATTGATAATCTTGTCATATGTTATTCACCATTTGTGTATCTTCTTTAGAGAAGTGTCTTTGCAAATATCGAAATCCTTCTTGCTCATTTTAAAATTGGATTATTTTTACTTTTATTGCTGAGTTATAAGAGTTCTTTATATATTCCAGAACCAAATTCCTTATCAGATAGATAATCTGCAAGCTCTTTCTCCCATTCTGTAGGTTGTCTTTTCACATGCATGAAGATGTCCTTTGAAACACAGAAGTTTCTAATTTTGGTGAAGTCCACCTTATTTATTTTTTCTTTTGTTGTGCTTTTGGAGTTTTTATCTAAGAAACCATTGACTAATCCAAGCTCTTGAAGATTTTTTATCTAAGAAACCATTGACTAATCCAAGCTCTTGAAGATTTACACCTATGTTTTCTTCTAAGAGTTTTATAGTTTTAGCTCTTATATGTGTTTGATTTATTTTGAGTTAATTTTTGTATATGATGTAAGGTAGATGTCTAACTTTATTCTTTTGCTTGTGGGTATCCAGTTGTCCCAGCATCATTTGTTGAAAAGACTATTCCTTCCCCATTGAATTGTCTTGTCACTCCTATTGAAAATCAATTGATCATAAATGTAAAGGTTTATTTCTAGACTTTCAATGTTATTCCTTTGATATGGACGTAGATATATGTACATCCTTATGCTAGTATCACAGTCTTGATTATTATATCTTGTAATATGTTTTGAAATTCGAAAGTGTGAGTTTTCCAACTTTATTATTCTTTTTCATGAATGTTTTGGTTATTCTGCATCCCTTGTATTTCCATGTAAATTTTAGGATTAGCTTGTTGATTTGTGCACAAAATAGCAGCTGGTATTTTGATAGAGATTGTGCTGCATCTGTAGCTCAGTTTGGGAAATACTGACATCTTCATATTAACTCTCCTAATTCACGAATATGGAATTTTTCCATTGATGTAGGTCTTCTTTAATTTTTTGCATTTGTCTTGTACTTCATTTGCTAAATTTATCCCTAAATATTTTATTTTTTGATGCTATTATAAATGGAATAGTTTTCTTAGTATCATTTTTGGATTGTTCATTGCCAGTATACAGAGGTAATATATAATTGATTTTTGTATATTGATTTGGTATCCTTCAACTTTGCTGAACTCATTTATTAATCCTCATAGTTTTTTTTTTTTTTTTGTGGATTCCTCAGGATTGTCTGTGTATAAAATCATGACATCTGCCAATAGAGTTTTAGTTCTTTCTTCCCAATCTAATGACTTTTTTTCTTTTTCTTGCTTAGTTGCCCTGGCTAGAACCTCCAGTATAATGTAGAATAGAATTGGTGAGAGTAGACATTTTCATCGTATTCCTGATCTTAGAGGGAAAGCTTTCAGTCATTTACCATGAAGTATGATGCTAATGGTGAGCTTTTTGTAGATGTCCCTTATCAGGTTGAGGAAGTTCCCTTCTATTCTTAGTTTGTTGAGTGTTTTTATCATGAAAGGATGTTGGATTTTTGTCAAATGCATTTTCTGTATCTACTGAGATGATCATGTGGGTTTTGTCCTTTATTCTATCAATATGGTTTATTACATTGATAGATTTTCATATGTTGAACCAACCTTGCAATCCCAGGATAAATTTCACTTCCAAGTCTTTTATTTTCTAAGCTAAACACATACAGTTCCTTTACTACTTGTCACCTGATTTGAGAATTCGAATAAGGCCAGGAGAAAGTAGATCTTCTTTAAAAATCCAAAGAGAGGTAGAGACAGTGGGAGAGCAACCTCCTGGGTCTGGTTATTTTAAAATTTGCAAAGGATTTTTACATTGATTGCTTCTAGTCAGTGGCTCTTTGAGTGGAAGTATTATACTTATTTAGACAAAAGTGCCCCTACTGATGGATTATCCCTCCTTTGTAACAGCAACAAACATACAAGTATATATTTTCTTTTTCAAAGTTATGTCAGGAAATCTGGGAAATGGAAAAAAGAGAAAAATAACGTGTAATAATCTTATTATTTTACCAGAACTATGGATAGCTTTTGTAGGGGGTGAGGAACAGGTTAGTTGAAGACTAATTTACATACAGAAAAAAAATCACCTTTTATTGAGGAATACAGTTCTATTAATTTTGACAAATGTGTATAATCATGTAGGTAACACCAAAATCAAGGGATAGAACAGTTCCATCAAAAAGGCTCCCTTTTGTGCTCCTTTGTAGTCAATCTCCTCTCTCTGCCATCAAAACTCTGATGACCACTGATCTGTTCTCTGTCCCTATAAATTTGCATTTTCCAGAATGTTATATAATGGAATAATATGGTATGTAGCCTTTTATGTCTGCCTTGTTTCACTTAGCATAATGCTTTTGGGATTTATCTATGTGCATATATCAGTAGTTTGTTCCTTTTTACCAAGTAGTATTCCACTGTATGGATGTACCACAATTTGTTTATCCATTCACCAATTGATGAACATTTGAGTTGTTTCTATTTTTGGGCAATTATGAATAAAGCTGCTATAAGCATTCACAGCCAGTCTTTTGGTATGTATGTGAATATTCTCTTTCATTTCTCTTGGGCAAATATTCAGGAGTGGGATTGCTAGATCATATGCTAAGTATATGTTTAACTTGATAAAACACTGCACAACTGTTTTCCAAAGTGGCTGTACCATTTTATAGTACCATCATACCACCAGCAACGTATGGGAGTTTCAGTTGCTCACAAACTTGTCGGTATATGACGTGGTCAGTTGTTTGTTTTTAAAAATGTTATCCATTCTAGTAGATGCATAGTGACCTAAAGCATTTTTTATGTATTTCTATCTTTTTTCATATGTGCATGTTTTCCACTGGAAATTCAAGTTTACATTCAATTTTGTATACTACTTTTTCATCTCATAGTAGAGAGGGCCCTTTTCCACATAGCCATCATTTGAGATTGACTAATATTCCACTGAGTGGCTGTGACACCAGCACCTCTTGTTGGTGTTGGGTTGTTTTCAATTTTTGTTGTTATGAGCCACACTGCAATAAAGACCTTTACACATTTTCATCTTTTGGAGTAGTTCCTCTGGTTATAGTCTCAGAAGTGGGATTCTTTGGGTCAAAGGGTATAAACATTCTTTATGACTTTGGATTGCTTTCTGAAAGGGTTTTGTCTATTTACAAGACCACCAGGAATACATAACAAAAACAGTTTCAGGACACTGTTGTCAATATTAGGTATTTTCATCTAAAAAGATTTTTTAAATACATAAAATGATTCTTTTTTAAAATTTATATTTATTTGGTTTCTAGTGAAGTGGAACATTTTTCTATATTCCTGTTTACTGGTGTATTTCTAGTCTATGAATTATGTTTATGTTCTTACCTGATTATTGGGACTTGACATTTTCTTATAAATTAATATGACTATTTTAAATAATAATAATATTAACCCTTTGTCATAGTGTAGCTATTAATAGTTTCCCAATCTCTTGGTTGCCTTTTTTTTTTTCTTAACATACAGAAATGTTTTGTTCTTCCGTATAGTCAAATCTGTCACTCTTTTCCTCTGAGGGTTTCTATATTGCTTCTAAGCTTAGAAAAATCATTTTCATTCCTCTCTCCTGAGGCTTGATAAATGGTCAATTTAATTTTCTTCTAGATTTTCTCAAGGTTTGAAAATAATTATCTCTGGAGCATACAGAGTTTATATTGATATATGATGGGATATAAGTACCTAAAAAAAGATATTTTTCAACATGATATCGTAATTTAAGTAAAATATTCTACGAAGACACTAAAACATTGAGCCTGAATTTATCTTAATGCGATGACATGTGCATTTTGTGTTCTGTCTCACCCCTCCGAGGTATCAGGTGTGCATTCGGGGATCGTCAGCAAACAATGGCTACACCCCACGCGTTGACACAGTGGAGGCACGATCGGACACCAGGAGGCTAAACAGGTCTCCACTCCAAATCAGGGCCCGTGGGTCACATGCTCCTTCCCCTCTCCCTGAATCTTTGTTCCATTTGCCCATTTTTTCAAAACCCCTCGCCTTCCCTCCCCTCCCCAGGTGGACAATGACAGCCTGCATCAGCATCTCATCAGGGAACCGGGAGTTGTTCCCTCTGCACCCAATCGGAACTCACTTTGGGAACCCTGGTGTCCAGGTCCCCAGTCTGTTAAGCTGACCCCTAGGTCTGGCAGGGGCAGCCTCCCTGGCCCATTTGGCTCCATGGTACCCCTTTGTCCAATCCATTTTGTTTGATGGCATCAGAACTAGATGATAACTATTCTGCCTCCTGGATCCAGCAGAGGTAACCCTTTCCCCAACACTGTGTGTTTTTGCAATCGACTTTGTCCTTCCTCCCATCTTTTGTCAAGATATTGCCAAATAGAACAAATTCTCCAGAATGAAAAAACACCCATTCCTCAGACAGAGGCTTCCTGAATGAACAGGGGCCTGGCCGTTGCCCTCACTTTGAACAGATGGAAGAAATCGTTTCATTTTCCGCGGTTGTGTTGGGGCTACACCATCCAGCAGAAACTGCTGCGAGAGACAGCAGTTCACCAAGCCCAAGCTTCTCTCACCCAGCTCCCAATCACTATTAACATTCTCCCTGCTGAGGGTGGGGGCGTGGGCGGGAGGGCAGAGGTGGGCAGAGGCCAGGTCCCTCCCTCCAAACCAGGCGGGTCTCCTCAGGGTCTGTCAGAGCACTGGGTGTTTAGTTAAAAACTCTCTCCAAAAGAAAGAGCGTTAAGGCGGAGAGCTTGAAGTGGATCCCGAGTAATTAAGTGTATAAATTAATTCTTCCCCTAAGAAATGTTCCTCTCCTATTATTAGATTTGGCTCTCGGAGGAGCTACATCCAAGCAGTGGGTTTCCATTTGTGTGTGTGTGTGTGTGTGAGAGAGAGAGATCGCACATTCTGGGCTTTGCTGCCTGAAGCCTACAATTAAAATAAGTGACATGAATGTGTCTTTAAAAGAGAGATCTGTAGAAAACTAACGAATTGTCTGTCAGGGGAAGAAAAAAAATGAAATATGGCTGCCTCAGCCCACTGAATGGATGAATAGGAAAGTACTTGTCCATCCAAGTACCCAAAGGGATAAAACCCAATGATAGCCTTCTCAACTGCTTAGCGCGTAATGCATGTGCTGTTGGGATGCTAGTAATGTGTTTTTTACTTCTCCTGTCTAGAAGGAATGAATCAAATATGAGGAGAGCTGGACCATGATTTTCAACCCATTGCTTTTGATTAAGTGCCCGAACAGGCAGGTCCTGGGACTTGCAGTAATACTAATGGGGCATAAAGTGCTATAAAAAGGACGGGCCCTACTTTTGTCCAAATGCCATTATCCTGGAATCAGAGACCCTGGGTGTAATATGTCCATGGTTAACCTTTTTTTCCTGACAGGAAATTTTCTCCATCCACTCACACTATCAATTATGCCGCATTTGGCCAGAGTGGTGAGTGATCACTTTATTTCAAATGAAAAAGGCACATGTGCCAGGCTCCCAAATACAGACCCCTGGCTGCCGAGGGGGCTGGCCCGGAGTGGGGCTGGCAAGAAGACGGTGTCAACTGTGCTGGGCCAGCAGGCTCTGGACAAAACTGTGCTTTTGTTTTAGGCTGGTTTTTCATTTCATTGCTCATTTGCTTGTTTTGGAAGAAGAGATTAAGTAACAGAAAACAAAATAATTCTTATTTTGATCCTAAAAATAGTTAACTGAGACTTTGGCTACCCTAAGAGGAGCCAGCAGCTAACCATTAACCTGGGGATACGACAGAGAGAAGCTCAATTGTTGGGATCTGGTACAGCAAGGACAAGAACAAAGAGAACAGGTTTTTCCCTTTCAGCTAACCTACTCAGGGGAAGGCTATTTGGTCACTGTCCCCAGGGACCCAGGTCCATGGCTGGGCTCTTGTCCCAGCTCTGTCTCGAGGACATCATTCCCCCAGAGTTCCCCTAGCTGCCTCTGCCCCATTCTCAACTTCACGATACAATTTTTTTTTTTTGCAATCAGCAAGTTGCAGATTGTCCAATTGCTTTGTCATTTATTATAAACGGCTGCAAAAAGAAAAAAAAAAGAAAAAGAAAAAGGAAAAGGAAAAGAAAAAAATTCCACGACGCTATAACATAGTCCCGAGTGTAAATCAAACATTCCCTGTCATGTTGATAGCTTGTGTTAGTCTAATGTATTTTATATTACTCAAAAGCTTTGAAACCCTGCAGCTTTCTTCGTATAGGCCATTATGCGGTTATCATTAAATTGTCTTGCAAAGAACATTATCGGTAATTATAGCAGACGCTAAAATCAAATGATCAGAGAGGGACCTTTAACACCAAGAGGAACCATTAGAAGTTAATCAAATAAAAGGATGAGAATAATTATGTTAGGATTAAGCAGTAATATGCCAGAAGTTATATACTTTGCTGACTATATATCTTTACTCCGGCTTCCTGAATTTCCTTCTCGTTGATGTGTTTTTATATAATACTTTGGCACAGAATGGAAACGACGATATTTTTGTCATGGCACAATTGGGCTGGAAGGTTCATAGGCGGTTCATATCTAAATGCCATCAGAGGCATGGAGGTAATGATGAAGATAAAAATCATAGTAATAAAAAAAAGTGCAAAGCTGGAAAAAAAAATCCATCGGTCAATGGAGCGTGGCAAAATGATAAAAATGGCCGCAATAGGCACAGGTGCAAGGAAAGGCTTTACCGGCTGGTGGCTGAGTCTTGGAGAGTAAGGATTCCTCCTGCAGGCCTTGCTGCAAACCAGCATGGAAAGCCAGCATCTTGCAGGCTCTCAAGGTGCCTCTGCCGGAGCTGATACGTGGGACCGTTGGTGAGATAGAGACACTCAAGGTGCCAGGCAGGAGGGACGCTTGGCTCCCTGAGGGTAAGAGGGCCATGCCTGTCCCTCTGTGACCCCCAAAACGCACACCTGTGGCACCCTGCAGATATGCCTGTCTCTACATTGGAATGGGCTGGCAGGAACACGGGACTTAGAGGGCCGAGGGCTGTGGCTTCAGCAGGGGAGAGGGGGCCTCCCCAAGGCGAGGTTCCTCTTATTTCCCAGACTGTGCCTGAGCCACATGACAAACAATGCCATTGTAAGAAGCTAGGACAGAGAGATTCTCCATAGTATGACCTTTAAAAAAAATCACTGTCCCTCCCCCTTTCCCTTACAAATAAAGACTCGTTCATAACAACAGGTTTGCTTTTGTGTCCCAGGTTTGTGCTAGGGACTGGGATACGTGGATGAATAAGAAAATATCAAATTTTTTTGCTTAAAATGTTGCAAACATTTGACATACAAATACAAACAGCAAAGCAATTTAAATGGTAGTACTCAGCCTAACGTGTCTATATTTTTCATGGTTTTATGTTTTTAGAGGCTTCGTAATATTTAAAAAGGAGGGCATTGCTCCATTTCAACAGAGGTCAAAGCTGAGGCCCGTTGGAGAAGGTGATAGAGTCCGGGGTGGAGATCAGAACAGGAGTTCCTACAGGGGTTCCTCTGCTGCTCTCACAGTGGCCCTGCTGGGGGCATCAATTCCCACTGTCCTTTCCCCCTGGGCTAACAGGTACCATCCCTGCTTCCTCCCGCAACTGTGAGGGAGGGATGAAGTCCAGGGCACGGAAGGGCTTTGAAAAGTTAAAAGTGGACTTCCAGATCACAATTGGGGCTGCTTTTCTCCTGATGAAAATTGCCTTTTATTGCTTTGCATGCTTTCAGATTGTAAAGGCTTGCCTCTGTTTGGGGGCTCGGGAGGGGTCCCTTGGGGAGAAAAGAGAGAGCCCGCCCTAAATGATAAAGCAGAGACGAACTCGGGGACATCAGTGGCTGACAAATCCTAAACAGGGACGATTTGGGCTCAACATATGTCAGTTATTTTCTGCTTGTCCAGGAGCTATAAACAAGAGGCTTCTTAGACCAGAAACAGGAACTTGGGAGAAATTTTGAAACTAGAGGAGGTGGTTATCTGTTAGAGCTGGTCACGAGCCCCATGTCATGTGGACAGGCCTGTGGAAGATGGCACACTCCCTCTCCCCCATAAAGACTACCTGGTCCCTAATGAGACCAGGTTCAGAAATCAATTTAGGACTACAGGTCCAAGAAGCATAGCTTCACCTACAGGTAGAACCAGTCCTAACAATAATCTTGTTGACAAGCTTTAAATACAACCAAATCAACCAAACTAACAAAACCAGCTAGTCTGGGGCAGGGGGCAGGGGGCATGGGATGTCTTTTTCAGGGCTCATAGTTATGGGTCCCAGGGAAGAGTCTTGGGGAACTAGATGTGCCTTCCTTGTCAGAGAGGCTGGCCATGTACAAACACTCAGTTAGACAGCAGGGTCCAGAAAGGACTGAGTGCCATCCCCAGCCCTAGAGCTATTCCAATCCAATTCTACCACTACTCTTGATCTGAGCATTCGACCTGCTCAGAACTGAGAGGGAAGGTCTGTAAGGCAAGAACCGGAGAACTCACAGGCCCAGGGAGAGCGGGTCAGGGTAGACAGTGAGAAGGCTGGCCTGACCCCACTGCTCAGCTCCAGACAGATGAGGGGCAACTTCAGCTAGGATGTGCTGTCTGAAATTTGCTATTTATTGTGTTTTCAGGTTTTTTGTCTGCTGTTTTATTTTGTTTTCTCGGTGACCAGCAATTAAATTCCGATTTCTGTGTTTGTTAAAGAGCATGTAAGGATGGCGACTGGCAAAAATGGTAACCATTTCTTGAAAGAAAATGAACCCCAGAGAGGAATCTAAGTGACGCGCACAGTGGGGTAGGAATCGGGGCTGAGGACAAATAAGCCAGATTCCTGGCATCTATGGGACAAAAGGACATTCTGCTTAAGGAACAGGTTTTCCATAAAGATCTGGACCTTGGAACTTGGCTGGGAAAAACCTATGTTTTCCCTTTCCCTGCTGTTATTGAGTTTCTGTAACTGACACCAGACAAGGGGCAGGTGAAGACCAACCATGGTATCTTACAAAGGGCACGTTTGCGGATTAATTGATCTGGGCATACCCTGAAGATATTAGGGGAGAAAAATCTCAGCTTCCACATGGAATCATTTAGAACCTCTGTTTCTAAATGGCAGATGGGATGAACACACTTGCTGTTCTCTCTATAAACCTACTTTTACACTTAGTATTTTACAAAAAAATATTTCTGTTCCATTATTTCATCCGTGCTTCCCAGTAACCATGTTGAAGAGAAGCAGTGACATTTTTATCCCATTTTATAGATGAAGAAACTAAACTCAGTGAGGCAGGGGGTCTTTCTCAAGGGTGACAGCTAATTTGTGATAAAACAGGGGTGGAATTCAGCCCTTCTGACCTGACCCTGACCGCCAGATCTCTGTTTCACCGTGCACGCTCCTTGTGGCAGGGCCATGCCTTTGGGGGACAGTCTAAACAGGGACTAGCTTTGGGGCATTTCATGAGTTTTTTGGAGTCTTATCAAATATAAGACAATGATCATGAATTCACAGGCATGGATACACATGCCAGCGACCACTGAGCACAGAAGCACTATTAGGAGACATTCGGCAATCCACATGACTCCGGTCGTTTTGCAGGGCTGAGAGTGAGGCGACATGTAAATCTGGTTGAGCTGTGAACATGTCACCCCCTCTTTGTGCTCTTTTCAAGGACACAGCCCAGATGAGGCTCAGAATAACTGCCCTGTTATTCAGCAGGCTTAGAGGCAAGGTCTCCAACAAATGTCGTCAAGCCGTGTCATCCACAAGGAAGGGGAAGGAGGTAGAGGGGTCCTTCCCAACCCCTCCCCCTCCTTCTATTGAGCTCTTAAATTAGCTCTGAAAGCCCAGGTGTCAGCCGTCCCCCTAGAACAACCCAGCTGAGCCATTCGAAACGCCAAGAAGAAATGAATGCCTAAATCACCCTGTCTCTCCAAAGGTAGAATCTTGTCTAATCACACGTCAAATCATATTTTTTCTTCTGCAGATGGATGTCTTCTTTCAAAGTCTGATGGTCACAGAGACAAAGGTATCGCTCAGCCTTAAGTAACTATTGAAGTTTTACCCCGATAGATTATTTGCTAGGAGTAACTAACGTAAAAAACGCCCTGTCAGACAATGGCTTGCTTTCTCTCATTTTTTTTAAAGGGTAATATTTGGTTTCATCTTGCAACTACTTGGGGAAATTTAGCACTGAGTCAGAAAGGTTGGCCAACAAGTAGCACTTCATAAATTGCAGGAGCCCTAATCAATACATATTGTCATCCACTCTAGTCCTTTGGGCAGATTTCTCTCTGCCCTGAGTCGTTGGTGTATTTTATGAGGTTGTTACAGGCTGGGCTTGCATGGCCTGGGCCTAATGAACCTGTCACTGCTGCTATTGATTGACATGCCAGTGTAAGTGAGACAGGCGATTCCGATTGACTTCCTAATTACTGCTGCTGGGCTGCCTCGCCAACTGCTCGGGCCAGAGGTTAATAGTTTTGATGTTCAGCCACTCCTCGCTGTTCAGGCCAGAGAGAAACCGGCTCCTCGGAAGTCAATACCTGAATCAAGTTCTCAAGGCTACTGCCGTGCCTGATCAATTAAGACCTTCGTGTCCCTCCTGGTGGTGGCTGACAAGAGGCTGATGAGTGGAGGAGTGTAAAAGCAAATGGTTTAAGGGAGTTTAGGAGGCTCCGAAAGCACCACCCCGTGGTCAAGGGTTGGCAATTAAGACAGATGGAGTCAGGGGGAGGAACGTTGAGGTGGGAGTGATGGAGGAACACTGCACCATTGTTTTTGTTTTGTTTTACTTTTAGTTTTTTACCCTGACAATTGAAAGTTAAGTGTCTTTATTCCTCCAATGTCCAAAATTCTGCCAGGTGCCATGGACTCTTGGAGAATGTCTTAGTCTGTTGAGGCTGCTCTAGCAAAATACCGTAAGCTAGGTAGCGTATAAACAACAGAAATCTACATCTCATAGTTCTAGAGGCTGGGAAGTCCAAGATCAAGGCACTGGCAGCTTCCTCACGTGGTGAGGGCTCACTTTCTGGTTCATAGATGGTGCCTTCCTTCTATGTGCTCAGGTGGCGGAAGGTGTCAGGTAGCTCTCCGTGGCCTCTTTTATAAGGGCACTGATCCCCTTCATGAGGGCTCTACCCTGATGACCTGATCACCTCCCAAAGGTACCGTCGCATTGGTGATTAAGTTCCAGCATATGAATTTAGGAGGACAAAAACATTCAGAGCACAACAGAGAGGAAAGAATGAGATAACTTGCATTGATTCATCCATTCAGCAGAAACTAATTGAATATTTACCTTATCCAAGGCATGGTGGGGAGTGCAGAGATTTACAGTAACTGTTCATTGAGATTATGTCTTAAGAGTGGGGAATGTTTTCAACACCCATCGTTTTACTTGAACCTCACAATGCAACATGAAGTAGGTGGGAGGGAGAGGTGTCACTATTTTCCTTCTCAATGAGAATACGAAGAGAGAACATGAACACGTATGTTAAGATCCTATGCAGTCCTGAGCTGGTACCCAATAAACGTTTCTCTGAGGCAGGACACAGGGCTGCAAACCTTTTAGGAGCTGAAAATCTGATGCAAAAAAGTGCGGCCATAGTCATGTATAGATGCCACTCATAGTCAGCCACACGACCAGCAAACACTTCCAAGAAAAGCAACATAAAGCTCCCACACAGGTTCATTCTTCACCTTGAATGTGGGGTCTAATCCCGAATCTACTCTGAGAACAGCAGTGGAACAAGGTCATCCGATCTTCAGACAAGAAGCTGGGGGCGCGTGAACCTGCCAAGGTCCTTCCTGCTTTGTCTTCTTCTGTCCCCATCTCTTGCTGTGTCTGTGAGGATGTTTTTGGCTACCCATACAGAAGTGGCTTTAGTAAAGTCATTTATTAACACACCTAACAAGGAATCTAGCTGCAAGGATGCTCCACACTTGGTTCATCCAGGGACTCAATTCTGAAATTTTCCTCAATTTTCCCTTTAGGTTCTATGATGGCTACACTGGCCTCAAACTTCACATCCTGACATAACCACATGCAAAATCTGGCAGGATAGGTCCTTTTCACCAGTCTCTTTACATGATGGAGGGGGATCTTTACAAGAGATCCTCTGTAATCACATGGACATTCTAGATCAATCGCAACCAAAGGGAATCAAATTACCCAGATGGGCTTTAAGACAATCAACATTTATTCTCTGGGGCTGGGGAGGCGTTGTCCTCCCTAGGCACTTGGGAAGAGGAATACAGGATCAGAATGGGGCTTCTACCCTGAGGAAGGAGGAGGAGGAGTGGGGGATCATGGTAGTTGGGTTCTCTCGGTGCCTGCCATACCTAGGATGGGCTTTAAGTGTCAGCAACCTGTGCACATGCTCAGTCCTGCTCTCAGCTTGGATTAATGCTCTGTTGCCACCATCTTAAATTTCTTAATAGGTTTTGAATAAGGAGCCCTGCATTTTCATTTTATACACTGGCCGGCAAATTATTTAGCAAGTCCAAAATAATTTGCACACCTGCCGTGACCCTCACTCTGTACTTGGTCGTACTGGATTTCCCACACTCCTCAACACACCATAGCAAACACACTATTCCCTCTGCCTAAATCAGTGCTGATTGGTGTGACGCTAAAAATCAGTAGCCACTAGCTATTGAACACTTGAAATGCAGCTAGTCCAAACTGAAATGCACTCTAAGTGTAAACTCCATGCCAGATTTTGAAGACTTAGGACAAAAAAATGTAAAATAGCTCATTCATAATTTCTATAATGATTACATGTTGATGTGATAATATTTTGGATATATCTGGTTATATAAAATATACAATTAAAATTAATTTCACTTGTTTCTTTTTAGTTTGCTAGAAAATTTTAAATGACATATGTAGCTCCCTTATATTTTACTGGGCAGCACTGGCCTAGAGCAATCCATGTTGCCTCCTACTCTCCCTGCCTTTCCTCACCCTTTGGCTTTGGGTTCTGTTCAAGAATAACCAAGAACCTCGCTGCACTCTCTGGCACGCTGCACTCCCTTCACCCACGCTGCTAAGATCAGCTGTTTGTGTCCCCCAGGAAATGGTGAGCTCCATGACTATCTCATTCCAGCTGCAGCCCTAGTAGCACCTAGTCCAAGGCCCAGCACATAGTAGGTCTCAAATACATGCTGAGAAAAATTGCTCATGGGAATCTCCATGTTCCTGACTTCCTTATTCCTTTCTCTTGCATCTGACTCAATGAAGAAATTCAAGATAATTTCAAGATAAGAGGCAGTAAGACCCTTTCCTATTGTCGTGGTACTCAACCTTAGATCCACACTGGAAACAAGTGGGGGGCTGTAAAAGTACTGATGGCCAGGTCCCACCCACAGAGGTTTGGATTTAATCAGTCTTGGGTGGAGCAAAGGGAAGTTGAAAAAGTCCCCAGCCGCATCTGATGGGCAGCAAAGGCTGAGAACCACTTAGCATCCACCCAGGACCTGTGGGCACCACATCGCCAAGTCTTACTACAAACGCTCCTCACCATCGAAGGAGCTAAAGGACCCCTCACTCTATTAGGTCTCTCCCAAGAACCCACTCCCATCACGTATTAAGAACTCCACTGGGTTCTCACTTTATTTCACAGATGCCACCAAGCAGCCACGAGCCGGTAATGATTTCTGGTCAGTTGCAAACAATTAAGTTGGGGAGAAAAGAACCCACATTCCATTACCAATCCCCTAAATGGCTCACTCCCTGGCCTAATTGCCTTCTGAGTTCCCCAGACAGCTGTGGCTAATAAAGCTAACGCCCGAAGAGCCAGAACTTGAACCTAGAAGGAAAATAGTTTGGAGTCGATTTGAATGCTCAGCCCTATCAGGGTCCGCCATGAGAACTCTGCCCCGACAGCAAGGAAGCCATCGGCCACGCCACTGAGGTACCTTCCCTCCCCGCCTCCCCGCCTCCCCCTTTAACACACTCTTTCCAAAAATCTCAAGGCAACTGCAGCCTGATTTTTGATGGATTGGCTACTGTGTTTTATTCGACAATGTATATCACTCTGCCAATATGAATTTGCAAGATGGTAAAAATACAACCCCCCGAAAAGATTACATGAAAGGGGAATAAAATCATTAGGCAATTAAGAATGGCAATAATTCACCCATATCTATGCTTTGGGAAGAAATATTGCCCTGGGGAATTAGCTTTGCTTATCACTTTGTCATCTGTCTGGGGTATGAGTGAGCGGAGCTTTCATGTGCATTGCTGATGATTTCCTGCAGTATTTCTAAGCGTGATCAAAACGAATGCCAGGCTTTTAATAGAACTCTGTCTCTCTCGGGGTAGCTGTAATTTGTACATATGAAGCTGAGCTACTAAATTAACTAAACATGTGCATTCCTTAAGCACCTCCGCATATTCCTTGCAGAGGAATCATCTTCTGACAATGATAGAATTTTTGATCAGGAAGGGAACTTAGAGGTCATTGGCCACCCTCATCATTTTATGAATGAGGACATTTGAGGCCCAGAGAGGGAAAGTAATTTTTCTGAGGTCACAAAGCTCATAGAGACAAAGATACAACTGAAGTCCCAGGCTTCCCAACTCACAGTCTAGCAGGACTCTCTACTCCACTATGCTGCCTATTCTTTGGCCAACTCATTATCCATCGAGGAGCTAAAGGACAGGGTGTGATCTAGTCCCTTAAGTCACGACTTCAGAATCCCCTTTTCTGGGATGCCTTCCTTGGCTCCCCCACCCTGCCCCAGCCTGCAGTGGGTGCTTCTATTGTGTCCTTCATCTCCACATTTACCTGCCTCACCCCTGCATGTCCCACACTACGACATCATTAGTGACAGCCCGTTTTCTGTTATGTGACCCAATAGACTAGAAAGTCCTTGAGATCAGATCAGGAATATCTTATGTTCATGTTAATGTCCTCAGTACCTAGTACATACTAGGTGTTCCATAAGTGGAATTTGAATAAATAAATAAGGTATTATGCTCTTGTCATTAGGAGGAAGAGGACTATTCTTTGTTCACTCCTCGTGATTTGAGATGACAAGCCAACCTCTCTTATCCCTTAGAGGGACCCAGAGAAAAGGTCCTTTGCCATTGATGCTATAAAGAATTCCTCATCTATAACCCTGCGCTTCCCACCCACCCCCTTTACCTCCAACCCTACCCCTGCCTTCTCCCCTATAAGATTTCACAGTCTGACCAGCCCAGCTGCCTCTATGTCTGTGAACACACCTAGTTCATTCTCACTTCTCCACAGGTTCTTGTTGAGCCCCTTACTTAAACAGCGTCCTTTCCCCAGCTCATGTACTCCATGGAGCTGTCCCTAGTTAGCTTCAGGACACCCTGGTCGTTACATTATTTCATCATCTATATCTCTTGGTCTGCTTCACCCCTTCTAGCACCATGTCACTCACCATTACATATTGTTTGCTGATTATATTGTGTGAAAATATTGATACTGTAACAAGAATGAACACTTTTAGAAGTCACAACTTCTTTTATATCTGTCACAAATCATTTTCGATATGTGATCTGATGAAATGTTAAGATGCTCATTGAACGACTGGGATTTGGAAAGCATTTCCCACCTCAAGAAGCTCTTTCTTAAAGAGCCATCAGTAATCCTCTGGTCGTGATTTGATTACCTAATAGCACTGTAGACCTCACAAGACAGCCGGGAGACAGGTAGGGAAGGGTGAAGTGGTCTCATGTACACATGGCAGGGATCTCTGCTCAATCAGTTAGGGTTGGGATCAGCTGCATGTAATAGAAACCTGGTAAGAGTGCTGTGGCAGACTGTATTTTGTAACTTACAAAAATGGACACAGCCACATATCTGGTTCCACATGTTTCTATCCCAAAAAGAGGAGAAGTCTATGCCCACTTCTTGCAATCAGACTGATCTCTGTGGCTGCTTCAATGAATAGATTGCAATTGGAGGCAAGACTTCATGATGTCCAAGGCTAGGTCATGAATGATAACCTGGCTTCTGCCTGGATCTCCCACTCTTGGGATGTTTGACATTGCAACCCAACCAACATGTTGTGAGGAAGCCAAAGACACAAGGAGAAGCCACACACAGGAATTCTAGCGGAAGCCCCAGCTTAGACTTTGGCCACCCGTCAGCATTAACCACCAGAATGTGAGTGAGCAAACCTTCAGATACCTCCAAGCCTCTACCCTTCCAACTGCCCCCACTGACCCCAAGTAGAGCAGATAGGCTGTCCTCACCTACCCAGACTGCAGGTTCATGAGCGAAATAACTGCTGCTGTTGTCGTTTTAAGCCACGAAGTTGTGGGGTGATTTGTTATAGAGTATACAACCTGAATGAGTGCTTAACCAAATAAGATGTTATTTTTTCTTGTATAACAGAGTCCAGGGGTAGGCAACACAGGTGTGGTACTCAAGGAACAGGCTCCTTCTACCTTCCTAGTTCACCATCCTTAGCATGTGACTTTGGTTCCTAAGAGTGCAAGTTAACTGTTTCACCTATGGGCATCAGCTCCAAGTTCCAGACCAAAGGAAGGGAAGAGGGATCAGAGCAAAAAAGAAAAGGGAAATGTCCTGTGCCGGCTGAGTCTGCGCTCTCTTACCAGATTTCCTAAAAACCACACCAGAAACTTCCAGACTGACTTCCTCTGAGCAAGAAGGAATTCTTCCAGCAGACTGTCTTTGCACTGGGACTGCTACTCTTCCCTGAGTCCCTAGCCTG